>UYYA01004182.1:58553-152377 GCA_900624975.1 Angiostrongylus costaricensis | reverse complement strand
ATATTTGGCCTTCACAGTGACTCGCAGTGGCCTACCAATGTATCGAGCCGGTGCTACTATCCTCCCAGACAAGTCTGGTACCAATTTGCGACTCCAGAGAGACAGAAGGCTTAGCGAGCTTGGGGCACGGAGATCGATCCCATGTGTGTATTGCGGAATGCCTCCGACCACTGCGCTATGAGCGCCGCAACACATTTGTAGCGGTGCTTTATTAAATGGAAATGAAGAGCATGATGAACAGGACCTTATTCTCTCCAAATTTATCGCTTGCATAGTGGTTTTCTTCCATATCTATCCCGATGAGCTACAGCTTCGTAAGGATTGGAAATGGTCATTTAGCGCGTCAGTCTCATGCCAACTTCCCTCTGCTTTGTTCCGGTAATGGTGGGTGTTCGAAACATGTTTTTCATAAGCGCGTGTTTTGTGTGTGAGGGGTGAGAGAAAAGGTAATGAACCAGTATGATTTTATTAGCTGGATTTCTCTACCGCTTTATAGTTTAGGATGGGTTGGTTTCCTTGAGGAATGGTTGCTAGTCTTTCATTGATTTCTCCGGACAAAATAGTCGTCGATACCTATGTAGAGTTACGGCGGACACTTCGGTGACGGGCGATCTCTGTGTTGATTAAAAATGGATACTTGCAAAGCATACACTGTCTTTCCCTCAACAGTATTTCAGTCCATTACTGCCCTGCCAATCTAGAGACCAAGGAAACAGGTATAGTCAGACGTAACACATATAAACACAATAATATTAGAGGAATCGGCTCCTAACAAAACAACCATGCTGTGGCTTTTCCCTGCACGATCCGAAAGATGCAAGGATTTATTAAAATTTCGTTTTCCTACCTTGCAAGTATTCCTTTTCTCATCACTAATCGTTTGAGATGTTCGAAAAGTAGTAATTTCTCGACCATCAATTGCACTTTGCTTGTCATTTGCCGGTGATAATATTATTTCATTACCCAGTGTATGGGGACACGTCTAGCCCAGTGGTTAGGCGCTCTGCAACACACTTGGGCTTAATCCTGTTTTCCAGGCTCACGAGGCATTCCATTCTCAGGGCACCACAAACTGCCATCAGACCTGTCAGAAAGGGTAGGCACTGACACGATAGCATCGCAAGTAATTGCATACGTCACGCATGCATTAAAGCACCTCTAACGATACCTGATGAAGTTAAATGCATTACGCATTACTCAGGAATTGATCAACGCCGAGAGGTTTATCCTTTTTTATCCACTGTACAGCGAAAAAATCACTAGATTGTTCAGTAGTCTTTTTAAAACACCTTAATGCAGAGCACACTGCTTCTTCTGATTTATTTTGCTATAACTCGAAAGACGGACTTTCTATAAACCTCGGCATAGATAGTTGATATGTTTACTTATGTGATCTTATAAACTGATCTTCTTAGGCTGACGCGAGGTTGGTACAGGTCTTCGTTGTCGTTGTCGTTGTTTTTGATGTTATTGATCGATGGCCGACGTTTCGGCGACTTCGTCTTCCTCAGAGCCTGGACGTATTTAATATTAGGATGATTTTATTATTCGGTGGAAAAAAGGTTAAAATATTAATGAAGATCAAACTTTTAAATAGACGCCATATTGAACAGAAAGACCACTCACCGTGATGTTACGTGCGGGACTGGCCCACACGTAGTTCACGTGGGATGGCGAGCAAGACACACCCGAGTTAAAATATCATTTTGAAATAGGGCGCCAGGTCAAGCGTGATAGTGAGGCGTTCGTCCTTACGGTTCATCTTTGGGCTTTTGAAATTTATCCAAAACGCCTCAAGAGTTGATGTTTTTGATTCCTGCGCTAGGATCCGCACAGTCACTTCAAAATCATCGCCGTTGTGCTTTTGTGCCCTATGCGTACCTAGAGGGGTGTTTAAAGGGATTTTAGCTGGCGTCTATTTGAAAGTTTGATCCTCATTAATACTTTAACCTTTCTTTTCCACCGAATAATAAAAATATTCTAATATAAAATACGTCGAGGCTCTGAGGAAGGCGAAGTCGCCGAAACGTCGGCCATCGATCAATAACATCAAAAACAACGACAACGACAAGGAAGATCTGTACCAACCTCACGTCACCTTAAGATCAGTTTATAAGATCACATAAATAAATATTTTGCCATACTATCGTCGATAGTATAGCGATGGTAGGATGGGCGATACAGAGGATATTTTGGGAGAAATATGTCGTTCGGGTTACATAGCCGTGATCGCTATCTTTGCTATCGTTGCCTATGTAATGGTGACTCCATTACTTCACAGTACGAATAAAGGAATACATGGCGATTGTTTCGGTAGTGTTTCGGTGTACTTTCGGTGCTGATTTAGCTTGGATGAAAACCATGGGCTTTTGGTTTACCATCATCTTACGAACAGGCTGCGTAGGTATACGTAGCCATACGACACCACCTTCTCGGGAAAGCGGTATATGATTTTTCGCCACACACAGTTAAAAAAAGCATTACATGAAAATCCTAATACCTTCGTATGCTTAATAGCAAGTCCAACCCATAGGGTGGTATCGAGAACTGGGTGGGACAGGCTTCATCGATACCTATCATGCGACCTGAGAGATTCAGTACAATAGTAGGATTGAAGATGCATAAACACCATGTATCTAAATGGATTTAACGTGTTCGATACAATTTCTACATGTTAATGAACAAATACTGATGAAGATTATTACCCATCACAAAACAAATCAAAATCCAAAACAACGCTTCTCATTGAAGACTTTTAATTAAGAAATTTAACGTAGAACACTTATTTCTTCTTCTTAAGAAATGGAAGTAAGGTGAATTTTCCCTTTGTGGACGGTTTTCTGTCCTGTCCATTGTCTATGGTGATTTTTTGTGATTTTACAGATTGTATTACGCCAGCAGAGTTCTTAACGTCCTGTTTTGCCTTAGCATTTTCGCTCTTCGTCAGATTGGAGTGTTTTGGCGTTAATATAGTTGTGATTTCTTTAGACGGTAACGCTTTCAAATTGATTTCCTTCAGAAGAGGTCTAGTTTCTTCTCGTACTGCAGGCTTTTTCGGTGATGGTCCTTTACGTACTAACGATTCTTTTGCTGTCACCAAACGTTCGTCTGGTGTATGGGAAGCTATTCGTCGCTCTGATATGTCGCTTAGAGAGTCTGACTGTCCGAGATTAAATTTGTTGCCTTTATGAGCGCGTGTCAACTTCTCCAGAGAAGCGAGTAGAACGTGAGTTGTGGGATCTCTCTGAAAAAGCAGAAACATAGAGATATGTCAGCAATACCTTTACAGTGCCATATTATTTAGATAGCGTTGTTATACTGGGGTCAGTTGTTGTAATAGCGCGAAATGGACTGTAATGAAAGGGAAGGTGAAAGCTAATTCGGTTCCGGTTTTTCCTAAAAAATGGATATCATTGGAGAGATAACTTCAATTAGTGCTAAGATATTTGCAAAACTCCCCACCGCAGACACCTGCGGTGGGGAACGAACGCACTACTGTCCTTTCCGGGGAGTAACGCATTCACCACCATACTATCCGGGTCCTTCGTTTCGCCTGTCTCTCAGCTAGGTCTATCAATCTCTGCCATCAGCAATCACCCGTCAGCGGGATTGATTTGACGAGCCCAAACCGGCAACGAACCCAGTTAAGCTCAGGCTATAGTTATAATCACAATTTTAACTTATTATTTACTAAAAAACATTGGAGAGATAGTTCCCAGGATCGACTTTCTCTTAACCTCGGCATTAGAATATAAATGTGTCGTTTTCTTGTTCAGCAATCGCGAGGTTTTTAAACAGCATACATTTACTTCCATAAAAACACAATACAATACAACGCTAGCTGACGTTTCGGCAATATCGCCTTCTTCAGAGCCGCTTTTTTCGTGACTTCCAATGAGGAAGTTTAGAACAGCTGATTATAGTCGCACGTGGCTGACGACTGCCTAAGGACGACTGGCAACACCCGAACACCCACCATTACCGGAACAAAGCAGAGGGAAGTTGGCATGAGACTGACGCGCTAAATGACCATTTCCAATCCTTACGAAGCTGTAGCTCATCGGGATAGATATGGAAGAAAACCACTATGCAAGCGATAAATTTGGAGAGAATAAGGTCCTGTTCATCATGCTCTTCATTTCCATTTAATAAAGCACCGCTACAAATGTGTTGCGGCGCTCATAGCGCAGTGGTCGGAGGCATTCCGCAATACACACATGGGATCGATCTCCGTGCCCCAAGCTCGCTAAGCCTTCTGTCTCTCTGGAGTCGCAAATTGGTACCAGACTTGTCTGGGAGGATAGTAGCACCGGCTCGATACATTGGTAGGCCACTGCGAGTCACTGTGAAGGCCAAATATGCATTCAATCACCTCCAACAGTGCTTAGTGAAGTCGAATGCATGGTGGATTCCTCAGGGACTGATCAACACCAAGAGCTTTATCTCTTCTTCTTTTATTTACAAATGTGTTACTTAAATAGGGCCCATTTTGAAAAATCGGTAGCAAAGAATGGAGTATCACCGAACACTCTAAAACATCAACTAGTTCGTAAGCGATTGTATGACCGCCTATTCGAAACATCAAATTGCATAATTTGTCCCATCCGTAGAGACAGTAATTGCATGAGCTTGGGCGCGGTATACCTAAACTCTTACAAAGCATGCAGAGCCGAATATTTTGGCAAAACGGGTAGACTACTTAGCTTCCGTATAAAAGCTGGAAAACTTAAAGTCGAACAAAACACTCCACTAGACACGCATTGTGCACGAAGATTAGTACGCTAAGGTCTAAATTGTTTAGAAAGCAATACATCTGATCTCTAGCTATCAGAATCTCTCGCGATTAGACCTTAATGTATCGAAACACACAAGCAATACCTCAAAAGACACCGAGTATCATAGTACTGCAGAGGAAATTAGCGAAATTTGCAGAGACTACAGAAACAGTTCTAGGATCTATTAAGGTCTAATTTGTTCAAAAAGCAATACATCTGATCTCTACGTATCAGAATCCGTCGCGATTCACTCGTCAACGGGATCAATCTGAGCTGAGCGACAGGCGAAACGAAGGGCCCGCATGGCGTGGTGGTGAACGCTTTAACCTCTGGAAAGAATAATAGCGCGTTCGTTCCCCACCGCGGACACCTGTGGTCAGGAGTTCTGCAAATATCTCATCAACATTGTGGCTGTTTCACATACAACATCCTGCCGCAAAAAATTGTAATAAGCCGTAAATAGAAAGGTTTACATCGTTATCTCTTGTATTGTTTCAGAGCCCGAAAAAGAGAGAGGCGAGGAAATGATGTTAGTGAAACTTCACAAAAGTGAAGAGATTTTTGGCGTTTAATTCTCAAACTTATTGAGGACTTCATGAAACAGTGAAATGAAGCATTTTATTAATTCTATATTCGATTTGTTTTCACTTTAAGGTTAAAAACGATCCAATTAATGGTGTGACCACCAGTGAATTCGCTGAAATCAGGAACGTTTTCAAGTTGGTGTTTTGCTATCAACGTTCACTATGTTTATTAAACATGCTAAAGATATTTACTCACTCTTTTGTAAGAATTGAATGTAGAACAAGGAAAAGATGAAGATAGTAACCGTGCTGACCTACATGGACGGGAAAACTTGGCGTAATTTTACGAAGGGGACGTGTGGCGCAGTGGTCGGAGACGCCCTGCGACACACAAATGGACTCAATCCCTGCGCCCGTGGTTCACCAAGCTTTCCATTCGTTCGGAGTTGGTAAATTGGTACCAGACTTGTCTGGGAGCATAGCAACATTGCCTCGATATATCGGTAAGCCACCGCGAATCATTGTAAGGGCCAGATATGTATTCAGTCACCTCCAACGATACTTAATGAAGTCGAATGCATGACGAATTCCTCATGGATTGATAAACGCCGAGTGCTTTGTCCTTTTTTTTAAATGAAATGCCGCATTATTCGTTCGGTCCCAGCTTCCTCCTAATCAAACACATCGTGGCAGCGTTACTCAAATGATGTTGATTTATGGCACGCGCATGGTGAAGCAAGTGATGTGAGCTCCTACGTAGATTATCATCGTAAACTAGACACATATTCTCTTATGTTCAAAGATGTTATGAGGAACTAAAAACGAATGTTGTGAAATGGAAGTGATTACGACGCTTATTTCTGAGGATGACTGATGTTCGACTCCTCGACGAATACAGCAACTGCTCTTCAATACCATGCGCATGAGAGGATACGAGAAGCGAAGAATCCTTAAGTATTTTTTTCGTTTTCGTCCTTAGGCAGTCGTCAGCCACATGCGAGTATAATCAGCTGTTCTAAACTTCCTCATTGGAAGTCACGAAAAAAGCGGCTCTGAAGAAGGCGATATTGCCGAAACGTCAGCTAGCGTTGTATTGTATTGTGTTTTTATGGAAGTAAATGTATGCTGTTTAAAAACCTCGCGATTGCTGAACAAGAAAACGACACATTGGAGAGATAGTTTTTTTGTGCGGTGATGTATTCTTTCAAGTCAATGAAAGAGAAGCAAAAACCTACACTAAAAAGTTCACGGCGTCGCTTAGGTGTGGTTGTTCGGATTGGGTTTCCATCTGCTGGTGAACATTGTGTGCTCTCCAACTCATCCACTAAACACTTTAGCAATTACTTTATCGTTATCGTTAGCTTCTTTAAACGAGCCAATTTTTCCCACTTTGGACCTTACTTTTTCATTCAATTTCAAATGCGATATTTTATCATAGATCGATAGTAGGTCAAATACAGACCAATCAGTCAATCGATCAATTAGATCATTGTAAGTGGTGAGTCGTGGTTTTCGTATGGGTATAAATAGTTTAACATACTTGCTTGCTTGCTCGATAATTCGCCTTCTTTAGTGTCAAGAGCTGTTTCACTGAGTGCAGAAAACTGAACAAAGGAACTGATATTTAAGGACACTAGCCAACAAGAGCGAGATGCTTTGCATAATGTAAAGAGATGAAAGTTGGTTTAAAGTCGATTATTAGCATCCTACGCACTGAAATGCGAATCGTCTGGAACGCGCTATAGAACATATTTATGTTTACAGTCAACCTTATTATTAGAAGTAAAGAATAATTCCTCTTGACGGCCTACCTAATCGTCGCTGGGAGGTGTTCCTGGGTGTCGTGCTGCGATGTACAGCGGGGATTCACCTCCTGGCAGAGCCTCTCAATATGACAAAGAGTCCAGCGTTTCCATCAGGAAGCCCAGCTAAGAGTAAGCCAATAGTGAATTCACCACCGTCGTGGTGCCAAAGTCGCATGATGGCAAATCTCTCTCCGGTCCACTTGGGCGGCACTTGCCTATGGTGCTGACGACCAGAGGCAGACTTTAGTCAGGCTGACCTCAGGACTCTAGGGAACCACAGTGGCTAGGCCAGGAGCCAGTAAAACTCCAAAAAGTGGTGTGAAGAATCATTAAAATGTACAAATCCTTTGCAACAATGTACAAGTCTTCTTATTCATACATGATAGATCCAGGCTTTCTAGGATTGAGATATCTTTTTCTTTTCTCTTCACTTTTGATCACAGTCATTGAAGGTTGGATTTCCACCAAGAAGAAACGATGATACTCATCCTTCCCTCATTTATGTTTGCAGATGAGTAGATGTTTAAAAAAATTAAATAGCCGTTAAATTTTTTTGAACGTCAACAAAGCCTCGAGATAACAGTGCTATGGCTATTTCATGTTCCCCACCATAGACAGTCGCCGGCTTTTTGTGAATTGCAGGGAAAGGCTGATCCTAGACACCACTTTTTGTAGCAAATTTCCGATTCCGGAAAGAAACGGAGAGGGGTTGACTGACCTGAGGTGAATCAACCAGGGCCATCCGTGTACTTGACGGTTTAAGTATTTCAGAAGTTTTGTAGTAACGTATGGGTAGTACGATTTAATACATTTACTGTTGTTAGTTCAGCGCAGTGGTAATAGCGTTTAAATCGCTTTAGGGAAGAAAATTGCGGACCTTACAAAGTTCGTATCCTACATCTGTGGGTTCCATTAGTCCACTTAGGATATCGTTCTCAGAGAGCTAAAACCTGTTGTTAATACTTAATTGATAACGAAGAAATTTAAAATTTTCTTCATCATGAACCTCGAAATATGATGTTGCCGTCAATGCTCGAATTTTCGGGGGAATCGACTGCGTTCTGTATCCAAGAGGTTCATCTAGGCATGATAGACAATGTAGACGTTCCTAAATCTCAGTGAATGTTAGAATGAAATAAGAACAGCGCAGAGAAGCGATTGTCGTCGAGATTTAGGGACATATTATTCACTATTTTCTTAGATGATGTTAACAGAAGTTTGTTATAAAATTTTTATTCGGCTAAAGTCTCGGTGCCTTCGCCTTCTCCAGAGCTAGAGCAATCCGAGTCGATGGTCCACCACTGGTCGATGTGGCAATGTGGGTGTTCCTGACCGCATCGAGTCTAGTGTTGTGGATTGGTGTACCACTCGTATAAAGGATCTCACTCGACAGTGCCCTTTTATGAAGGACGAGGTTATTGATTCGGATATTCGATCTGATGTCACTACGGAGGCCTACATCGCGAAGACATACGATTGTCGACAGTAGAATCAGTGCGGCTCTGAAGAAAACGAAGACGCCTAAACGTAAGCGAAATAGGAGTTTTGTAATAACCTCTTTTAGCTTAACTGTCTGAGAAAATATTTATTAATTGTGTCCAGACTAAAGCAAAGTCAGTTTTTAAAGTATAGAATACTCACTTTGAAAACTCGCTTAACCAACGACTTTCCCCATATATACGGGCGGAAATCGGATCGATTTGCATCAAGTCGATAGGTCCTCATCCTGCTGCTCTCAACGATAATACTTCCATCGAAGAAAATCAGCATTCTTAAACACGTGAAGTTTGTTAGTTCTCTAGAAGTTTTGTTTTCGAGGGTCACAAACTACAGTGACGATATTGAGACATTTAAGAAAACTTACTTTCGATTACTAAAATGCTTTATCATCTCGTCCTCATCAAGTTGTTTAGGTTTTCGTGAAGTTAACAAGCCTTTCATACGAAGGACATCATAGCCAAGTGTAACTAGCAACGGGCAAATATCGAATACACTCTGAAATTTCTCCATGTAAATGAATACTTTTGAACCAATGAGTGGAGCAGTGGTTAGAGGTGCCCTTGCGATGAATATGCTGGTTGGTTGGATTCCCGTTCTTGGACCAACCTAGCCCTACATCCCCACGAGGTCACCAAACTGGTATCAGAGTTGCTTGGAAAGGTAAAAACACAGACTTGATTCATTGGTAAACTAGATAAAATCAGTGTAGAAGCCAAATATGCATTCAGTCTCCTCTGCGATGCTGTGAATAGAGTCAAATGCATGGCGCATCTTCACGGTATTGATCAATTGCGAACGATTTTTTCCTTATCCTTCTAATGAACTCTAGGGAAATAAGGCTTAAGATGACTTTCTTACACCGTTTGGAATCCGTCAGAATTCTCAGCACTCCTAATTTAATCTTAACCTTTTTATTTACTGCCTATTCTTTTTAATGGCAGGGTATATTGCGAAATATAACTTCAACGATGATGAGATATAACGGCGATCCACAGATCAATCCCATTGACGGGTGATTGCTGATGGCAGTGATCGATACAACTAGCTGAGAGACAGGCGAAACGAAGGACCCGCATGGTGTGGTGGTGAACGCTTTACTCCCCGGGTAGGACAATAGGGCTTTCGTTCTCCAGCGCAGATACCTGCGGCTCGGAGTTTTGCAAATATCTCAGCATAATTGAACTCTTATCTTAGTTGGCACGGCTCCATCTAAGTAGTGAGTTGTGAAGCAAGCAGAATGGCACAGTTGTTGGTCTTCTCATTAGAAAAACCGAATTCGACTGAATTTGAAAGCTACCTGAATCAGTCTGAGTGTAGCATTCACACCCAATCCAATAGGTTGTTCTGCATCAGGCAATCGAAACCAGTCCAGTGTCTGTTGATCTTTGTGAATTCCGGCACGACGGCTGTTCCACATCTTATCGGAATCGTCCTGAATCGTGGCTGTCGAGTTTTCAGAAAAATGTGTAGTGGTCACTTTCTATTTACTGTCTTTTCTTTCTGCCATCGCAAAATACGATGTGAAGTATAACCACAATGATGCTGAGGTATTTGAAAAACTCCATATCGTACGTGTCTGCGGTGGGGATCGAACACGCTATTATAATAACTGGTGACTAACGCGTTCAGCACCACACCATACGCGTCATTCAATTTGCCTTTCTCTCAGACGTGAAAACGGGTAGTTTTAAATCGATCGACTTACTTCAATATCGCCGAACACTTGCTCTATAACATCCTCGAATGAAATCAGACCAACGACACGGTATTTTCCGTAGGTGAAACGTATCACAGCACACAAATGATGCTCTCCTGGTATTCGAAAACGGTCACAGAAAGAATCATTAGTATGATGAATACATCATTTTAGCTATCTTTTAGAATAATAAGGGTAATTAACCATAAATATCGGTAACGCGACAAAATCATGGATAGTGAAAAGTTGACTTATGAGTCAAACTTTGTAGAATACTTTGAGAGTACTTCTAGAGATTTGGCAAGAGTTTACACTACTTAAGCCATTTCCAGCGATGCTCTTAAACATGGTGCTTGTTAAAGCATGTGGTTCAGGCTTCTGAACGTTTTGTCGCCCATTTTTTAAGAAAGTAATTTCAGAACAACAAGCATAGAGATGTTTTTCAAGCAATTATTTACTTAGTCACTTGGATACTTGGATGACCCATCCTCATTGGTTGTGTGGATTACAACATTATCTCAATTTTTCGGAGTTTTACTGATCGGAGGGAGATTTGCCACCATGCGACTAGTTCCATATCAGGGCGGTGGTGGATCTTGGTATTGGTTTGCTTTTAGCTGGGCTTCCTAATAGAAACGCCGGACGTCTTCTCAGCTTGGGAGACCCTGCCGGTGGGACGAATTCTCCGCTGCACATCGCAGCCTGACACCCAAGAACACCTCCCAACCACTACCAGGCGGTAAGCCGTTGGGAGGAGCAATTATTCAGAATTCATAAATATAACTTCTTAACGAAACTATGTCTTGTTCTCGCAAACACTGCTGGCTTGTTCAAAAGTCCAATCGTACTCTGTTTACTACTTTTGAATCTTTTGTAAACAGAGGAAAGTCCCATCAACCGCAAGCCAGTTTTACTGGCTGGATGAACTATTGCAGAACTATTTCAATTTCAACTATGAACTACTTCATCCCCATACCTTTCCTTTGGTGGTCTGTTGCCTTCTGCATCGTCACCTTGCTCTCTGTTTTTTCTCCGTTCATCTTCTCTTAATTTATTTCCAAACTTTCTTCGTCTTCACTACTTTCTTCTCTCTCAAGTTTTTCTTTTGTCTACTTATCAATTGTTTCCTACCGATTTCTTTTCCCACATTTCACTCCTGGTATATTACTTTTTCCGGTTCTCAATCGAAGAACATTGAACCGGTTAGGAATGGCTCGTGTATAAAAATAACATGGAATACATCAGCAGTGGACTAAATAGCAATCTAATTGTTTACAAACTTGTCCTTTTTATATGACCCAATCTAGCTTGTTACGCGAATCCAAGCACTTTTTTCATTCGGATCGCATAACATCCTTTATTTACCAAAGTCTTCAAAATTCTTCGTTTTCTTCCTCAGCAATCGCGAGGTTGTTATACAGCATGCATTTAATTCCATAAAAAAACAGCACAATACAGCAGTAGCTGACGCTTCGGCAGTATCGCCATCTTCAGAGCCTGCAAGGGCATACTGATATAGAATTTACGGATTTAAAACCATCCGTTATTTCGCAGTATAAGGTAGATCAACCAACGTGTGCCGTTTTATATTTACTTATTAAAACACATAAGCTAGTATCAACTGATGATCTTGCATTTACCAATCCTTCATCCTAGATGGTTAGACCCATTATCAGCTTTGTAGACGGGCCAACAGGTAGAATAACATGGTTTCTAGGCCGAATACTTACCCAACTGCTTAGCCATATTCCTAGAACGCCTATGTAACGCGTCTCCTAACAACGCGTACGTGTTGGAGTCTTTAGGCGTTTCCGCTGCTAAACACTAACGTATCGAATGATTCCGCAATGCAAGCCATCCACGAACTTTTGTTGAACATTAAGGAGGAATACATATGCATGGCTTGTCCATTCAATAACTTATGGTTCTCCTAAAAGAGTACCTAAACTGCTCGATTTTCAGATGATCTGGGAATAATTACAATGATGCTGAGATATTTGCAAAACTCCGGACCGCAGGTATATGCGGTGGGGAACGAACGTGCTACTTCCTTACCGAGGAGTAGCGCACTTCACCACCACACCATCCGAGTCCTTCGTTTTGCCTGTCTCTCAGCTAGTTCTATTGATCTTTTGCCATCAGCAATCACCCGTCAACGGGATTGATCTGGGGGGCCTAAATCGGCAACGAACCCAGATAAGCTGAGGCCGCAGTTATAAACACAATTTAACATATTATTTACTGCCTACTCTTTTTAACGGCAGGGTATACATTGTGAAATATAACTTCAATGATGCTGAGATATTTGCAAAACTCCGGACCGCAGGTGTACGCGGTGGGGAACATGGACCATCGACTCGGATCACCGGCTCTGAGGAAGACGAAGACGTCGAAACGTTAGCCGAAAATAAATATATTTATCAACCTCGTGTAAGCTTATCAAGAAAGAATACATATTGATTAATCCTTAAGTATATTACTTCTGTATTCATGTGAGAAAATAGGACTGCGAGGAATATTTTTCGTAGGCTTTCTGTGGGCCATGATGATTGTTAAACAACGATGAAAGCATAAAGTGTTCGGTGTTGGTGCAACTCTTGGAGGTGCGCTATGCTTCGAATTCTATTGATAACACCATAAAGGTGATTAAATGCATGTTTGGTCTATAGGATAACTTTAGAAGGCTCACCGATGTATACGATCAGTGTTTTTTTAATTCTCCCAGAGTGGTAGAGCACCGATTTGGAGGATTAGTGGGCGTACTTAACACAGGGCTTCCTATCAAACCAATGACCCCACCCCTTACCACTGCGCTACACGACCACTAAAAGTAGATGCAATTGTATGAAATAAGAAAGAATGAAAGCATATACTAGTGTGCTTCAACGAAAGGAGCATGTTAAGAAGGGCATAGCATCGTTTAACGTAACACCTAACCGCAGTTATAAACACAATTTAACATATTATTTACTGCCTACTCTTTTTAACGGCAGGGTATACATTGTGAAATATAACTTCAATGATGCTGAGATATTTGCAAAACTCCGGACCGCAGGTGTACGCGGTGGGGAACGAACGCGCTGTTGTCCTTAATACGTTAAATTGTGAATATAACTGCGGCCTCAGCTTAACTGGGTTCGTTGCCAATTTAGGCCCCGCAGATCAATCCCGTTGACGGGTGATTGCTGATGGCAAAAGATCGATAGAACTAGCTGAGAGACAGGCAAAAAGAAGGACCCGGATGGTGTGGTGGTGAAGTGCGCTGCTCCCCGGTAAGGACAACAGAGCGTGTTCGTTCCCCACCGCGTCCACCTGCGGTCCGGAGTTTTGTAAATATCTCAGCATCATTGAAGTTATATTTTACGATGTATACCCTGCCGTTAAAAAGAGTAGGCAGTAAATAATACGTTAAATTGTGATCTGGGAATAACTGCGCACAAATTAGAGGGCTGGCAATGGGACAGCGGTTGGCACCAACTCTCGCCATTGCGTTTATGTCCAAAATAGAAGCTCCGGTTGTCGATCTCCGGCCGCTACTCTACCGCAGATATATAGATGATTGTTTTGTCATCCTCTCTACTCGGGAGGAGATGGACAAATCCCCTGAATTACTGAATGAGCAGTCTGAGTATATTAAATTCACCCTAGAGAAACCGAAGCAGACCTGGCTTCCATTTCTTAACGTTCAAACAAACTTATCAAGTAGCGGTTACATGAAAAAGTGGTACAGAAAACCAAGTAACAGAAACAACCTGGTTCATTTCCTTTCTTCCCACCCCTCACACACAAAGAGGGCGCTTGTGATAAACACGTTTCGAACAGCCACCTCTGTGTGCACTACCAGGGAACTAAAGGAAGAATCGCGCGACTTGGCTAGGCAAATAGCCATCTCCAATGGCTACGAAATAGTTACCGCATGAAATAAGTTTAAGAGAGGCGACGCGCCCAAGCGAAACACTTGGCCAAAGGAAAGTTCCGTTTATATTGTCCTTTATTAGCTGTGAAGTAAGCGTAGCTATTAGACGATGCTTAAGAAGGGCAGTTCTAGAAGAATCGGTAGTGATAGTTGAAATACCACCGGCTACTCTACGTCGTGAATTAGTTCGTAACCGCCCATATGACCGTCTGTGTGAAACAACAAATTGCGTAATTTGCCCTTACGACAAGGACGGTGATTGCATGAGTTCGGGTACGATATACCTGATCTCTTATAATAATTGCGAAGATGAATATATTTGCGAAACGGGCAGACCATTGTGTATCCGCATAAAAGAACACCTATATGGCAAACGAAAACTAAGACAAAGCACACCACTGGGCACGCATAGGATACAAAAAGCATAGCGGAAATGATTTTGAAGTAAAAGACAATATCCTTACAGAGGAGACTAAAACACCAGCGCGAAAACTCCTTGAGGTTTTTTGGATAAATGCCAAAAACCCTACAATGAATAGCAGGGATGAATGCCCAGAGGTCATACGCGACCTGACCCCGTATGTTCACATCAATTTCTGATGTGGGATGGTGCAGTCGTCAACCATATGCGACTATAATCAGCTGTTCTAAACTTCCTCATTGGAAGTCACGTAAAAAGCGGTGGGTTCTTCGAGAAGCTGTTCATCATGTAATTACCATAAAGTTTTCGTCTTTTTGTAAGTGTTATTGAAGTGTTTGGCCTAGTAGATTGTATATCAGTATACCCTTCCAGGCTCTGAAGAAGGCGATACTGCCGAAACATCAGCTAGCGTTGTATTGTATTGTGTTTTTCTATGGAAGTAAATGCATGCTGTTTAAAAACCTCGCGATTGCTGAACAAGAAAACGATGCATTCATATTCCATTGCCGAAGTTAATAGAAAGTCGATCCTAGAATCTTCAGGATTGTCCATAAGTTCAGCAACCACCTGAGGACTGTGACTTTTTCACGAATGCTATCGTCGAATGATAGTTGAGTTCGTTATAAGCCTGCTCTAGCAATTACCCACTTCGGAAGGAGGGTAGCTGGTCTAGTGTGAGATCGAATGCATTGATGCACAGCACCAGTGGCCAATGTGCTTCATGCACTCAAGTAGAAACCAGCTGTATGGATTTTCTGCTTATGCATTGTTTTAGTGAAGGAATACTGACCTTTCATCATTTCTTGCATGAGCATTTCTGCTTTTTGTGTCGCCAAAACAAAACGCATCTGAAATCCGGGCACGTGTTTATGGATTTAAATTGATTTGCATTGATATCTATCTTCTACTAAGGTGATTTTTTTCTACAGAGAATTCTAGGAAACAATTTTTTTTCTTTCCAACGGCTTACCGCCTCATCGTGGCTGGGTGTTCCTGGGCGTCGGGGTGCGATGATTAGAGATGGAATTCATCTCCCCGGCAGGGTCTCCCAAGCGGGGGAGTCCGGCGTTTCCATCAGGAAGCCTAGCTAAGAGTAAGCCAATACCAGGATCCACCGCGGTTCTGGTTTCAAACTAGTCGCATGGCGGCAAATCTCCCTTTGATCCACAAGAGCGGCAACAGGTTGTGGTGGTAACGACCTGGGGCAGACTTTGGCCAGGCTATCCGCGGGACTCCGGGAATCACAATGGCCAAAACAGCAAATCTCCGGAGAATAAAAATTGTGCTGGGCACAACCACTGAACACGAGCCATCCAACTGCCCAAGTAAGTAAACAATTTTTTCGAAGCATGCCTACCTGCGTTCTAGCAAAGTCTAACGTGTCGATGAATTGTTGAACTGTTGATGTTCGATCTATTGTCATTGTAGCCAAATCCTTAATTATCTACACTCATTTGTCGATTGTACTAAAACACATTCTAATTACGAGATCACATACAGAAAATCCTCTCAGAGGACTCAAAACTATTTTGACAAAGATTTACGAATCAAGTGTTGTAAAGGAAATTCTAAGGCGAGCACATATGCATACTACAACTACAAAAGTTCTCTTGCTAACTGGTCAAACTATTATATATTAAATCAAGATGAACTAAAAGAAAGGATACAGCTCTCGGCGTTGATCAATCCCACGCGCCGTGCAGTCGACTTCATCGAGCATCGTTGAAGGTGGTTGAATGCATATCTGGCGTTTATAATGACTTACGGTGGTCTACCGATATATTAAGTCAGTGCTGCTCTCTTCCTAGACAATTCTGGTACCAATTTACCGACCTCGTGGAACAGAAGGTTCGGTGAGCCACTGGCGCAGGGACCGATCCCATTTGCGTGTCGCAGGGCGCCTCTGACCACTGTGCCATGGGCGCTCCTGTCAAACCAAGAAACAACGGAAATGCGATGGAAGTATTATGCTTCATTTAAGATTTCAGAGTGATAATTACCAAACATTTTCCAATAGATAGCGATGTTTAATGACGAATAAAAAACAGAAAAGTCAGGCTATCATATGGCAAGTGTGCAATACCTTTACGTTTAACACTGTATGGAGATTTAGACGATTTTTTTCTTCGAAAACTGGGACACGTGTGTAGCCTTTTTCAAGAAGTGTCACCAAAAACTAAAACGAAGTCGAAAAAATCATTTTCTTGTTTCGACTATGACATTCGTTTATGACTAGTTATCGCTGATGAGCATGCAAACAGCCGCAGCTCGATTCTGAAGCTTCTTGCCCCTAGGATTTTGGCAATGTCACTTAACCTTGTCGATACTTTTCCCAACTGTTTACTTGTTGAATTTTTCACCTCAGAATGAGTTTTCATTTGGGGAACAGACCTGTAGTGACCAGTAGTGTATTGAGAAAATGTTAACACGTGAAAATTTACACATCGGTAGTTGGTGAAATCGGGATCGGTGAAATGAATCGGTGGATCGGTGAAAAGAGTAATTACCCTATTATGGTATATAGCGACAGTCATTTATAACTACACTTAGATAACAGCAGTAAGAAACCATGATAATTAAAATATTGTAAAAGGATAAAAAGGATAAAGCTCTCGGCGTCGATCAGTTTCTGAAGGATGCACCATGCATTCGACTTCATTAAGCATCGTTGAGAGGTGATTAAGTGCATATCTGGCCCTTACAATGACTCGCGGTGGCCTACCGACGCATCGAGCCAGTGCTGCTATCTCCCCGGATAACTCTGGTACCAATTTGCCGACCCCGGAAGAATGGAAGGCTCGGTAGGCCGTGGGCGCTGAGATCGATTCCACGTATGTGTCGCAGGCGCTTCCGACCACTGCGCCACACGCGCCCGTTAAAATGTTGTAATTGTCTTCAATAGTCATCGCTGATTAACTTTTTCAACTGTCACACTGATCAAACTACTTTGTGTTTCGTTTACTATTCCAAGACTCATTCTTTAAGATCTTTCTGTAAATAAAAAGATTCTTTGAGAGAAAGAAAACAAAAACCTTCACGTCCAATTTATCGGCACCACTAACGACAAAAGCGTCTTCCATTGGTGTCATCATATCTTGTACAGTTTTCTTTGGAAAATCCACTATTCTTGCGAGAATATCTAGATCAAAAAAATCTAACACAATGGTTTTGATAGGCTGAAGACAGAACTAACCTCCTTGAGCAGCTTCTTCCATTTTCTTCGACTGCACTTTTATGAGAGCTTTGAGCTTTTCCTCGGAGTATATCTCACGAACCTACGAACAGGGAAAATCTCTAAGCAACATCGCAAATGGAGCGCCTATGTAAGTAGTTTTTGGTACAGGGTTGATAATATTCCTGAGTCTGAGTCACCTTTATCTCATATGGCCTTCTCAAGCTTTCTATAAAAATATACAAGTAGTCATAAACTTAGCGTTTTCTTGGAAAAGAACATGAATTATTTTTTTTATTTCTAAGAGGCGCAAAAACTTTAAACCTTGAAAATGATATTCATACATGTGTTTATTGTTATATACGCTTTTATTTATTTTTATTTTCTTTTATTTGATCCGCCCTCACGTCTACTATGCGGATTCCAGCAATTCTAACATTAAGATCGTTTCCTCGCATCCCTTGTTCGCGATGATCTACCAGCTTTTACGTGTGTCTTCGGTTACTGCTTTAGGATTTTTCATTACATCCTGAATGCCGTAGAATGCTGGCAGAGCAATTCTCTCTGGAACCCTGAGATAGCCGGGCTGGAGCGTTCCCATTTGGTGGAGGGATGAGGGACTTGGTTAACCTGGAGCAGAATCGAACTAGTACCATGCTCGTGATGACGGGCATCACTACCACTGTCCTAACCGCTGTCTATTATATGCGTATGTATATATATGTATGTATAGAGCACGTGTGGCGCAGTGATCGGAGGCGTCCTGCGACACACACGTAGAATCAATCCCCACTAAACCTTCCATCCCTTCGTGGTCGGCAAATTGATACCAGACTTGTCTGGGAAGACAGCAGTACTGATCCGATACATCGGCAGGATAACCTCCAAACGATGCTTAATGAAGTCGAATGCATAGCGCATCCCTCAGGGATTGATCAAACCGGGTGGTTTATCCTTTTAGCTTTATATATTATGTATAAACATAGGTAAAAAAAGATAGTTTCTTCGGATCCAAATTGCGGTGAAGACCTGAATACGCTCTTGCAAAGTTAAATCGTGGTTCTAGGAAGAATCACAGTGCGCAACGAGCAATGGGCCAGCCTCAGTACCCCTGGGTGCAACCGTCTATGATGTCAGGCCTTGATGCGACCGGTGAGAGGCCACAAAATCTCAGATTAAGCAGAAAACCAACGACACAGAACACTCTCCAAAGACGCCAGCTTTCACCTCTTTCTCGAAGAAGCAAATCGCGTAAAATTTCATGTGATCGCACTGCAAGGAACAAAAACCAGGAAGATCGACACACGCCAGCTATACATCGAAACCGCTGTCATCAGTGGAGAAAAAGTCTCGTCACGAAATGACGGTGGCGTAGGCTTTCTCGTCTATTGCCCATCTCGTCAAGTCATACGAGATCCTCTCCTCTCGCATAGCCGTCTTCCGTCTTCAACTGACGCGTTATAAGAAGACCAATTGTTATTCACCGACCGATGCAGCTGATGAGTACGAATTGGAAGCGTTCTACAATCAGTTGAAGAAAGTTATTTGCAATGATAAGGCGTATTATAAATTCCTTGCCAATTCCTAAATTCCTTGATTTCAATTAACAGGATCGGAAACCTTGGGTTGGGAGAAAGAAACGAGAACGGAAACCGTCTTGCAGAACTCCTATCTGCAGCACGAGTCTTCCATGGAAGCTCCTTTTTCCAGAAGAAAGAAACCCGCCGTTGGATATGGAAGTCTCCTAACGGCATAACTCATGCGAAGATCGACCACTTTCTGACAAACAGAAGATATAGCCTACTTGACACATCGGTAGTCCTGTGGTTCTGTGCTGAGTTCGATCACTTCTTATTCGCGAAGATTGGATTCAGCTGCAACGTAGAAATGAATTCAAATCATCCATCGACCACCAGAAAAAAGTTAATCTGTATATGATGAAAACATTCTGAACGAAATCCTATGCAAATGTAATTGGCAGATTAACAACGAGCTGACCGCAGACTACGAGCTGCATGTCGAAGGGCTGAAAAGATGCGCCGAATTTGTCTCAGTTCCCCAAAGAAGAAGATCGGATCGCATCTCCATTACCACTAAGGAGTTGCTCAAAAAGAAAAGGAAACTAAAGCTTGATCCTACTACAACACGATTGACACGGTTAGAAATGAGCGCCAGCCATAGAAGAGTTTTGCAGAAGATCTACATCGGTACAGGCGGAGGAAACTACTGGAAGCAGTAAAAAAAAGAAATAGTCTGAAAAATGATGTCGGGACCTGTGTGATTATAACGTTCCGTTGTTAACCCTGTTGAACGAAGATGGGATCGTCAAAACTTTCCCCGTTCCACATTCCCCTCCCTTGACCCTAAAATCCCCACTGGAGAAAAACCACCTGGAATTCTTTCGTCCGAGGTTCGAGTTGCCATTGAAATCATGAAAAGAGGCACAGCTCCGGTACTCGAACCTATCGCCGCCAAATTCCTTAGAGCTGGAAGCGACAGTTTAGATGTACTTCTCGCAAACCATTTGACAGCCTGAGCAAAAAATTCCAGACCAGTAGAGGACGTCGTGCACGGTCACCCTGCCTAAGAAAGGTGACCGAAGGGATTTTCTTAACTACCGTCTGATCTGCTTGTCGAGTGTCCTCTATGAGCTCTTCACGAAGATTATCCTCTCGCGCATATCAAGGACATGGGATGAAGTGCAACCAGCGGACCAAGCAAAATTTCCGCATTCGAGCCAGTCAAAGTAGTCACTGAATAACGGAAGACTCGAAAATCCAATCCATTTTTCCGACTCAGCAGTCCTCGCAGCGCTCTGTTATGCTGCTGAGACGTGGGCTAATAAGTCAATCGCGTCATGCTGCGCACTGCTCATAGTGCGCTTGAACGACGTCTTCCGAAATATAACCGGCACACTCAAGATCTAACCGGAATGCAACGCTATGATCTCCAAAATCTGTCACATCTTTGTGATCCAAGAAAATGTAAAACAATAAAGAAACAGAACAGACGATAGGTGGACGAAAAAAAACTATAGAATGGACTCCGCGAGGATGCAGACCACAAATAGGGCGGACGTGTTTCGTAACCATAGTTTGTCGGCTGTCCTCGCAGGTGCAGTTGTTTTACAGATCATGGTAGGAGGCTCGCACGCGCCACCATGCTCGAATAAAACCACCACCGTGGACGACGACTTCGAGGGAAACAAACGAATGGTAAATGTGTCGACGTTCGCAAAGACGGACCATCCAAGTATTCAAGTATGCAAGTAGGTGTGCTTAGCATAATGGTTAGAGTTACTTCACAATACACGCTCAGTCACTGGTTCAATTCTGCGTCTGGTGTAAGCGAAGTTCTCCATATTTTTGGGATTCCTTTAGTATTAGGGTAGTTTGGGAGGAATAAAACATTGAGTTAATACTTCGCTGGCCTACCGCAATCACTACATTGGCCAAATATGCATCCAGCCATCGCTACGATGATATGAGTGGAGGCGAATGTATGACGTATCCTTTTAAATTTGATAAATGACGACCGTGTTGTACTCCTTTTTAGGACAAAATTTTCAAACGAAGTAGAGAATCCACGTGAAAAATAGCAACGTTTAATGGGATGACCAGTAAGCGAGTTTAAAAAAAACCGAACCTCTCTTCCAAGGATGTAGTCGATGACTTTGCTAAACGGCCATGCAACAGGTGCACAAATAATAAAAAGGAGCAAAGTAACGTGGCGAGTTTTAGCAGCAAGCGTAAGGCCAAAACGATTGCATACAGACTGCAATGGATTTTTTTAAAATTCTGACTATAATGACGTAATTCTTTGGTTCAATTTGGAAAGCTTTGTTCACGCATTTGCTATAGGCACTGCGGAGCACCTGCGGTAGAATTTCGGCCAATAAGACGATCATGATTGTTGGCACAGCATAGCGAAGCATATAGCCATATTTGTGCTGAAATTCGAAAGTGAAAAGGACAAGACGAAAAAAGGCCACTCGGAGGACGTGTTAACTATAGGGACAGTTCCAGAAGAATAACGTTAAGGATTACTTGAAAAATATTCCGTACTATTGAGTAGCATTGATGGACTTGTGCGCAGTGGTCGGAGGAGCTTTGCAACACACACGTGGAATCGATCTCCGCGCCCATGGCCCACCAAAACCTTCCATCTCTCCAGGATGGGCAAATTGGTATCAGACTTGCCTGGGAGGATAGTAGCACTGGCTCGATGCATCGGTGGGCCACCGGTAGTCATTGTAAAGGCCAGATATGTATTCAATCACCTCCAAACGATTCTTAATGAAGTCGAATGCATGGCGCATCCCTCAGGGATTGGTCAACGCCGAGAGCTTTATCGTTTATCCTTTTATTGAGAGATAGTAGCAAATGTTTTAAACAGAAGACGCATAGAAGAGTTGTATCAGAAAACCCACGAGTTGTAGAATTAGATATTTATGTTACGCGGAATATTATTCACCTCTTCATATTACTGTACATTTCCTACACTGAGTCTGTAATTCCTAGTGCTATTTACCTCTATCGCCCCACATATTGCGAAATAGCTCCTTCTCTTCTATTTGGGCTGTACAGAGCTGATGTTGGTTGGACTGCATGTACCCGATGTCTTTCGATCTCTCTTAACCTCGGTCGATTGGTATAACAAACATGTAAGTCGGAACGAAGCTCATGACATATCTCATCAATTCCTCAATCCAGGGAACCATGGAAGGTAAACCCTTCAACGGTTATTTAACCATCAATGCAAAACTACCAGCCCATTTAAAGCACACAATAGCAAGATTAGAGACGAAATGACCGCGAGAAGGTCTTCCTTATCTCTTTACCCAAGTGACATTTGTGCATTATTTGCACTTACTGAGTATCAAGCTAGGATATTTTAATCTCATATGTATATATGGATGTCACGGATCTCCATCACACAGCGATCTCCTGCCGGTTAGTCGCGAGACCACGTGATGCGGATACGGGCTTAATCGCGGGCCAAAAGCTTCCCTGGGGCGCGGGTGGACTCAGGTGATGGACCCCCCCTTTTTCCTACGCCAGCTGTCTCAGACTACCACAACGACAAAGACCGTCAATGGTTACTCGGAATTCCAGAAGGCCGCCTCTCAGTGCTTTCTGTAGGATGTTCCCAACTGAGAGCACCATAGCCAAGTAAACCACATCATAGTAAATAAAAGGTTTTGCCTAACTCGCCACTGTCCCAAAATTCTGAACGGGATTAGGCCATCTCCTCCTACGTGCAAGATTTCATTTCTCGCGGAAAAAAAGAAAATCTGCTAAAATCAAAAACCAAAGTCCCAAAACCTACCATAAACCGGAATTTCTTCAGTTCATTAGTCAGCTGTTGGGAAGATATCGTTATTGATAACATCGATAACGAACAGGATCCACTCATTCAAACGCCAGCGTTCGGAGTTCAGAAGTCACCAAGAAGTGTCTGTCTCCAAAAATACTCAAGCTGAGTGTGGAATCGTAAGAGGTGCAGACAACTGTCAACTCACGTCCGAACTTGGACAACAATGCGCAGGCGACAAAAGAAGATTTTAAAGCGAGAAGAACATATTGTGGAAGCAACAGAGGCTGGGAAAGCGTTTACAAAACCCATCGAAACTTCGCGAATTGCAGAACCAAGATGGTTGAACTCCGACGCCCAAACGGAACAGTTAAAGCTCTCAGAAGCATTCACGATTACTACTAAGATCTCTTCAAAAGTCACGTTATCCTGCTCTCACATGAAATAAAGGAGGATGGGTATGTCGTACCACCGGTTCTCTTTCCCAAAATCCGACATGCTGTTTTGTGAACGGGATTTCGGGAGAAAAACGGGAGAAAAACGAACAACACCAGTTTCGGAGAGGGTAAGATCTGAACACCTAAAGAACTTCCTGGTAATCCTCATAAACACATTTACTCGACTCTTCACACGGTACCTGTCAAAACGCAAGGTTCCTACTCAGCGGAAGACCAACAAGACCGTGCTATTGTTCAAGAAGGGTGACTTCTACGATGTCAGCAACCATCGCTCAATCTGCTTGTTGCCTGTCGTCTACAAACTTTTCACTCGCGTCATCCTAAACAGGATTGGCAGAACACTAGACGAAGGGCAGCATTGTGAACAAGCAGGGATTCGAAAAGGATTTAGTACGATGGACCATATCCACATGATAGCAAACTCATTGAGGTATCGCGAGAGTACAAAAGACCGCTCTGTCCCACTTTCATCGATTTACAGAAGGCCTTTGGCTCAATTGAGACAGAAGCAGTCATGGAAGGCCTTCACGATCAGGGAGTCCCTACTCAGCACATAAAAATTCTATGTGAGCTGTATAAAAATTTCACAACTAGGACATCACCATTCTACAACGCTATTAACATCGACGTCAGCAAAGGGCTTTGGCAAGACGATACTATCTCGCCAAAATTCTTTACCACTACTCTCGAGAACGTGGTTCGAAAACTGGAATAGGGCCACATAAAAGTGAAAATCGACGGTCGGCAGTTGCACTTTCTTTGCTTTGCTGATGATATCGTTGCTATAAGAGCAAACACTAGCCAAGAAAAACTTGCCGATTTTGATAAACTATATGAAAAGATTGGCCTTCGGCTAAATCTTATAAAAGCGATGTTTATGAGGAACGCATTGGTAGCGCATGTCCTGTTCGACGGAACGGATACCTAGGAATGCTCCATTTATATTTATCTCGGTGGTGAAATCACCATGATGAGCAACTTAGTTCCAGTGTTGACCAGGAGCAAGCGAGCGGCTCGGGGAGCTTTCAAGAGAATCGGGGATGTAGTGAAGAAAACATGGAACACCCGACTCCATGCTCACTTTTTCGACTCTTAAAATCTTCCTACCTTAAGGTATGTGCCGGAAACGTAGTCGTTAAGCGAGTAGAATTAATGATCACTCAGCTTCGCGAGATGTTCGGTTGAAAGGACAATGTTGGAAGTATTAGAAGAAGAAGAAGTAAGAAAGTGAAAGGACTGGATTGGATTCTTCGGGATGTTGAAGGCACAGCAGGAGGACCATCGATGCGATGGTTAACGTTTTTCAGGAGAACTCTATAAGCAAAATATGATGCCCAGCGAGTTCCTAGAGGGAGCAGAGCCCATTGGGCTACTTTTTTATGTGACATGGAAAAATGAAAGTTTTTGAAAGTTTATCGGAGTCCAAGCGAGTCACGTGGCGATCAACGGGACAACAGTTGATAAAGACAATGTATGGCACATTAGTTTAGCCAACATTCTTCCTTGCAATTAAGCCTATCTACATTTATCAGTGGTACTACACAGTGGTTTATTGTTTATTCAAAGAGGGTGAAGACAGCTTATATTGTAAATCGTGGGTGGAATGCGTAATTCTGATCAATGGCGGCCATGATAACAATTAGGAAATTCAGGAATGAAAACGTATCGAGATAGAGGAAAAAGAATATCCATTGCTTTGTGGCAGCGTTCGATCTCTTTCGTGCTCAAGGAGTGCCACTGTCGTCGCTTAAAAAGGGAAGATTAGCCGCATATGATGAAAACATCTTTCACAAAACGCTTTGCTCACATGTCTGGCACATTGACAACTCGGCAGAAGACTCTCTGCTACTTGTTCTAGGATTTTAGAAAAGTTCCGAATGAGTGTGAGTCAATAAAAGTGCTCTGCAACATAGTCATAAACAAGACGTAGCTTGAAAAGAAAACAGGCCCACGTAGGTTTGCAGTAAAACACGTTTCATGCAACTAGTAGTAGGCAGCAGAAGGCTATCCTTACACGTTCAACAATCTCGGTATCAAATTAGGAAAACCTTGGCTTGAGGAAGATTTCGAATTTTTCTTCTTGAGGTTAGAGATGCGATCAAGGTCGTAACACTGCCATATTTCTACCACTAGGAAAAGTTATGGTGAGGTTTTTTCGTGATGAAAATCGAAACTCAACACTCTTCTGATAAAGGGTAGTCGCACCTTGGCCTCAAATAAGTATGGCACTCTAATGATCATAACAGAGGATGCAAAATTGTGTTCCACAATAATCTCCGGGCATACACCGAGTTAACATTTTTATCCTCCAAAAGACAACTCTGTACCCGATATAACGCTACCGCGGTAATACAGGCTTTCCCGGAGCATAGGATCGAAACCAAAACCGCGTGCGTATTGCTGGACCGACCGACTGTGGCCAAATCTAGCCGCTATGCTATAGATGCCTACTTTTGCCATAAACAAATAATTGCGGAAATTGAAACGAAAGAATAAACAAACCCACTTCCTTGAAAACTTTACTGATTTCGTTTGTGAAAACTGTGTTAACGATGATGTTCATGACGGCCATCGTGCAAATTAACCAGTTCGATTGTTTTCGATATTTGACAATCTTGCGAGCATTTGTCTGGCAAGGAGAACGATTAGATGAGATTTCCATGTGATGACGTTCACTGCATCACAACAGTGAAATCATCTCACCTTATGCGGTTCATCACCATTTTCCACTATCAACAGCATGTCGTTGATGCTCATTCTCATGTAGGCGAAGTTCGCGCCGGAACAGTAAGCCGAAATAACTAACGTTATTGTGCAGATTAGCAAAGTAGTCGATATCGGGGAGCAGTCATCTTTATCCCGAGTAATCATTTGCAGCAGCTGTTCATTGAAATGAGTGTCTTCATTCGTCGTCATTTTATGAAATCCACACAAAGCTGATGAGATGGCGTGAGTGGTGCATACCAGTTTATTGGATGAGACAGCGCCTTCATTACAAATTTGAAACGTCTTAAATTTCTCGGAAAATTCAACACCATGCGGAGCATGCAGGCGCACAGCTCTATAAGGCAGCAATAAATGCACGATGTAATGCGGAAACATGCAGCTACACATCAGTGAAAGAATTTTGTATGAACTTTGTATACGGGTGGTGGTAGGGCAGTTGTAGTGATACATTTAATAAGCTCTAAACGACCTAAACGGACGAAGCACCGAGTACACCATGCCCCCGGTCCTTCAGGGGTCGAGGACTGGATATAAGACATAGAGGATTTGATCGCACATGCAAGAATGATAAGGTACGACATCATCGGCCTGGCTGAGACAAGAAGACGCCACCCATTTAACGTTGTCTATGACACCGAAAAAGAATTACTTCTTGGAATATGCGACCCTGGAGTCTGCGACGTTGGCGTTTTCCTCAACACGAGTTTAACCATGATCATCGATTCATTCGAACAACTAACACCCGAATCGGACGTCTACTTACTACTGAGGAGAAGTGGATGAACACCAGCTTTGAGAATCTTCGTTTTTACACACCTTATGACGAAGGCCTAAGTCGAAGCGTTCTTTATGAACTTGGAGAAATTACGGAGAAGACCATACATTCTTCATGGTGATCATTAGGGATTTTTAAGCTAAGGCTGGAACCAGAACGACATTGAAGAACGTCATATAGGAATCCACGGATTGGAATGAAACAAGCAGGGTGAGCGGTTGTCCGAGTTTATCATGATTGCCAAGGCCATTAGTGATAACTCACAGTTCCAGAATCCCCACTCTCAACGCTGCACGTCGGAGTGTCTCGATGGAGTGCACCATAACGAAGTAGAATCACATCATATTAAATCGAAGGTTTTGCCTAACAAATGTTGCTGTTGTTTGAAATTCTGCAGGCGACCGGCCCATTACCTGCTTCGTGCAAGATTTGATTTGCCATTGATCGGAGAAAAGCCACTAAATTCAAAAAAGAAGTCTTAATACAACCGTAAACTGGGATTTACTCAGTTCAATAGCCTGTTGTTGGGAGATGCGTTCTTGATAACATCGATGAGCAATACTATCGGCTCATTCAACATGTTCACGGTAGCGCTATGAAAGCTGAGAGTTTGAAAGTCATCAAAAGACGTCTGCCCGCAAAAATACTAAAGCTGGTACGGCGGTGTCGAATCGCACGAGATAAAGGCAACCGCTGACTTACATCCGAACTTCGACAACAATGCAGACAGGCGACAAAAGAAGATTTTAAGCAGAGAAGAGCAGCGGTTATTGTCGACGCTGCATGGGCTAGGAAATACATTCGCAAAGTGCACCGAAGCTTCGTCAATTACAAAACCTAGATGGCTGCACAAATGAAGGCAATGGAGAAAATCAGTCACGATTACTGTTCGCATCTCTTCAATAGGAACTTTTTTCTTCCCTTATACGAAGTAAAGCAGGATGGACATTTCGTCTCACCACTTCTTTCGCGGAGTGCTGTTTCGTCGGTCAAGAATCGAGCAACACCAGGTCCGGACAGAATAAGATCAGAACACCTGAAGAACCTTTCCGCCAGCCCTCGCAAACACGCTGGCTCGGCTCTTCACACGTTATCTGTCTGAATGCAAGGTCTCTACTCAGTGGAATACCAGCAAGACCGCGTTATTGTTCAAGAAGGGTGACCTACACGAAATCGGCAACTGTCA
This sequence comes from Angiostrongylus costaricensis, assembly GCA_900624975.1. Taxonomy (NCBI): domain Eukaryota; kingdom Metazoa; phylum Nematoda; class Chromadorea; order Rhabditida; family Metastrongylidae; genus Angiostrongylus; species Angiostrongylus costaricensis. The sequence goes on along the minus strand of UYYA01004182.1, from coordinate 124,109 downwards.
CCCAATCTGCTTTCTCTCTGTCGTCTACGAACTTTTCACTCGAGTCATCCTAAACAGGGTTTACAGAACAGTGGGCGAAGGACAGCCATTTAAACAAACAGAGTTTCGAAAGGAATTCGCTACGACAGGTTAAGTCCATACGAAAACAAGACTCATTGAAGTATCATGACAGCACAAGAGACTGCTCTGTCTCACTTTCATCGATTTAAAGAAAGCTTTTGACTCAGTCGAGACAGAAGCAGTCATGGGAGGCCTCGACAACCAGAGCATCAGTGTATAAAGATTTTTTGTGAGCTATACAGAGATTTCACAGCCAAGATTTCACTATTCTATAACAATGTTAATATCAACGTCAAAAGAGAGATTAGATAAGACGATACCATCTCGCTAAGGTTATTTGCCGTTCCTCTTGAGAACGTCATGCGGAAAGTGGGATCCGTCAAAATAGGAGTAAAAGTTGATGGTCGGAAATTACATCATCTTCGCTTTGCTGATAACATCGTTCTTACAATACCAAATGTTCGCCAAGATGAACGAATGCTTGCCGATTTTGATAAAGCCTGTAAAAAGATTGGTCTTCAACTAAACCACTAAACCTTGAGCGGAGCAGGGGAAAGCGAGCAGCCTAGACAGCTTTCAAAAGCATCGAGGATGTAGTGAGCAGAATAACGAACACCCGACTTTTTCGACTCCACGATTCCTACGACCTTAACACATGGATCAAGAGCCTCGCCGCTGCTTAAGCAGGATGAAAGGTTACTCAGCGTTACAAAGTGCACAGTGGGAGAAATGATTCTAGAGATATCCCGTATGAAGCAACTGAGGGAAGGAATCCGAAGCTGCAATCTTCATCAACGATCAAAAATTCAAGATGCCGTTGTGTACCCCAAACTGTCGAAGATAAAATGGCGTGCTGGAGAAGTAATGCGCATGAGCTATAACCGATGTACAAAATCCATTGGTGACTGGATTCCTCGGAATTTCGAACGTAGTGCAAAGAGACACCACTGCTTTGATGGTCAAAGTTCTTCACGAAAGTCATAGAAGAAATATGTGATGCTCAACGAATGTCTAGAGCAGAATCCACTAGGTTATTCTTGTATGCGACAACGAGAAACTGAAGGTTTACTGGAGGCCGCTGGAGTCACTCGACGATCAACGGAACGACAAGTGAGATAGGATATGTATACATATGAGTATATATACGTATACATAACGGCGCGTACGGCGCAGTGGTCGGCGGCGCCCTACGACGCGAACGTGGGATCGATCTCCCGTACTTGTGGCTCACCAACCCTTCGTCCTTCCGGGCTCGGCAAGCTGGCACCAAACTTCTATGGGAGGATAGGCTCGATACATCGATAGGCCACCACGAGTAATGGTAAAGGCCAAATATGCATTCAATCGCCTCCAAGGATACTTAATGAAATCCAATGCATGGCGCATCCCTCAGAAATCGATCAGCGTCGAGAGATTCATCCATTGTATATATATATATATATGTATATATATATATATATATAACGAAGTAGTAAGTTCCCTATTGTCGTCAACTAGAGCAAACGCACGTAGAATTAAGGCCAGGTGGGCAAATACTTGTGTAGATCTTATTATGTATTCCATATTCTTATGTGTTTAGAAATGGGTAGCACTGGCTCACTTCTTGAACACTCTATCAGTTGCGAGAGGTACAAGTTTTTTAACAATAATATCAGATCTGTTGTAGTCCTGGAAAAGGAAAAAGCTGCTGAAATATTCTCTATTGTCTATTTAAATATGATTTCTATGAAATGTGTTGTTGAAGTAGGTTTTTATATAGGACATACGCATTACGACATATTCTTTCTACTCGATAGCCAACTTCATCTATCCATATCATCGGTGGTATCTTTTTTCTCTTTTTAAGAATGCGGATTGCAAACGTGCTATTTACTACAAGAGTTTTCTGGTAGACTAGAAACACTGAGTGGATACGTTGGTAGGTTACTGCCAGTTACTGTGCAGGCCAGACGCATTCATTCACCTCTAGAGATGTTTGGTGATGTCGAATGCATAGCACATCTCTCAGAGATTGATCAACGCCGAATGCTTTACTCGTTGTCCTTTTATCCTGCAGCACCTTGATAGCCCATGCGACACCAATAACCCGTATTTTTGGGAAATTAAAGTCCGAAAAATTATCGATGTCTGTTTGACGATTTCTTTGCAATTGTCACTGGGTTCGATTTCCAGGTGGCAAAATCGGTGCTCGTATGTAAGTTATCCATCGTTCAGAAAGTGCGCATGTTGTTTTACCTCACATCGATCAGTGGTTGACAGGAAATAGCCATGAGACGGAAGATCACTACCGAAGACAGTTAGGAATATTTCGGTACCTGATCTGACTTCTATTGTTTCCTTACCAATTCGAGTGCCAAATATTTGTGATCTTAAAACAAATACGCTGGTATTCAATTAATATTAATTGCGATATCACTGAATTGTTCCATCTTTTTAGAAATCGTCTTGGAGTACCTCCTAATTTGGTTACCTTCAAATATTTATAATTGGATTTGGAAAGTGAAGACCGGCAACAATAAGAAGTGCTTAGTATTGACAGATGAAAAGTATTAAGTCAGCTCACGTGTATCCTCTAGGTAAATATATGGAGGACATTAGGAAGTTTATGAATAGCACGCCAATCTTAGCGGTTCTACGCCTCATTGTAGTGTTGTCTAAAAAATGAACCTTCAATTGGTCACGGAATGAAGCTTTGTTTTGACTATGTTTGTTTATTTAAAATTTTGATATGTCCAAATAATACGAAGATAACATGTTCGTGAATGTCGAGTGTGGTGCTGTAGGGCCGCATGTGGCGCAGTGGTCGGGGGCGCCCTGCAACACACACGTGGAACGGATCCTTAGGCCCATGACCCACCAAGCCTTCCTTCCTTCAGGGTCGGCAAATTGGTATCAGATTTGTCTGGGAAGATAGCAGCACTGGCTCAATACATCAGTATGCCACCTCATTGTAAAGGCCAGATATGCATCCACTCACCCCCAAACGATGCTTAATGAAGTCAAATGCATGGCGCTTCCCTCAGGGATTGATTAACGCCGAGAACTTTATCGCTTTTATCCTTTATGTGGGAGACAACAACTGGAAGTGGCAGTGCTTTCACAGCCGCCTTGTTAACAAGAAATAAACATACAAAAGTCCATTTTTTATGCAAACTATTCGAATAACGGGTCGTTTGCTTTAGACCTTGAAGGCTAAATAACCAAATCAACTGAGAATTCAGCTTAGATACAGGTTGTACCCTTTTTCTTTCGTTCTGATGTGTTCCATATGTGGTTCACAGCACTTCGATTATTCATTTGCTTGCAATTTAAGCTTCCAAAAGAGTGGAATGATATTACATTCGGAATTTCTTAAGGAATACGACTTCATAAAAAAAGCAATGATCTAAACTTCGCCCAGTCTTAAGCAGTTCCCATATTTTATTTTAGTCAAAATAAAACAAACAGGGATTAAATTGTTCATTGAAGGATGCATGAAAAATGATAAACAAGTGATTGACGAAATTTTTCAGGATTAGTGAACAGAAGTGAATAATTTCTTTGCACTGAGATGTCGACTGGTCGGAAATTCTAGGCTACTGCGAATCCGACGATTGTTCGAAGAAGAGAAAAAATATGTCAACGAAGAAAATACACATACACATACACATATACATACACATACATGCACATACACATACACACACATGCACACATATGTGTCCATACACGTACACATACACTAATCTCGAAATGAGTAAATTTATTGTTTCATCGTGATTCGGACAAAATTCTTGGTGCAGAAATTCTATCTATGGTGCCCAACAAGGCCATTTATTCGAGAAGAAATTAGACTTTTCCAGTTCCTGTGACACAAATTATCCGACAAAAGTGGTTAAAAAATTGGGCATCATGCGAAAAGGTGATGTTGTTCGTGTGGCTTTAGCAAACGGGGTTTAGGTAACACCGGAATGTGCAGCAGAGGCGAATGAACTTTACTCGTTTTGGTCCGACCTACTCTGCCATTAAAGGAGCTGGATGTGGCGCAGTTCATACTCTTCACAAACTGTTTTAAGACCATATTTACTTAGGTTGCATGGAAGTGCTAATGTCAAAATAAGCCCTGTCCAACACATTTCCTGCAGTGAAGAACTACGAATCTTGGAGCACATTCTTACTGTATTCTCTTCATGAGCCATAACAATTGAGAAAAATAGATAAACGCATAGAGCACTCAGGATTGACGAATCCCTAAGTGGTGCACCATGCATTCGACTCCATTCGTAGTATCGTAACGATGACTGAGTGCAAATCTGGTCTATGAAATGAAATGAGGGAGTTTGCAAATGCACAAGGTTAGTTACTTATGTGGTTTGTTAGTTAGTTATCTCAGCTTCATATGGTTGTAGTCCACACAGTACTCTGTTGCAAAAAAGCATAGGTAGTAAATAAAAATTGGGAAATTGTGATTTCGACTGGAGTTTCATCTTAATTAGGTCCAATACCAATTTGCTGATTTGTGCTTCACAGAGCATTCCCACTGACTGGTGATTGCCGATAGCACCGATAGATTGGGAGAATTGGGTGAGGGAAACGCAAAGCAAGTGCCTCAGTTGTTGTGGTGTACAGCACTTGAGCCTCCGATAGAGGTAACTAGGTAATTCGAAGCCCGTCTGAGGTTCCGAGTTTTGCTAGTATCTCAACATTCCTGTGATTATATTCCACGTCGCATCCAGCCACAAAAAAGAATAAGCAGAAAATAAAATTTAGGATAAAGTTAGTGTTTTATCACTCATAAGAGGTCTGACAGAATTTTACGAAGGTATAGGCTGCTTGGTACGCCATGCAAGGGATCGAACTAAAGACAGCGTATGTTTTCAGAGCACCCCTAACCAGTGCGCTACATAAGCTCTAGATCAGCACTGTTTGTGAAGCAATGACGCCTAAGCAAGTACCTACTTTCAAGTATTTACACGTTCTTATGTACTGACCTGGTTGAGCTGATGAGACGTTGGCAATAAATTATCGTTGCTATCTTAACCCTTTTATTTACTGCCTTTTTCTTTTTTAATGGCAGGGTATGTTGCGAAATATAACTCGTATATCATGCTGAGATATTTACAAAACTCCGGACCACAGGTGTATGCTGTGGGGAACGAACCCGCGCTGTTGTCCTTACCGGGGAGCAGCGCACTTCACCACCGCACCATCCGGCCACCGTTGCTATTGTCGTCGCTGTTGCTGTTGCTGTTGCATTTGTTGTTGTTACTGTTGTTGTTGTTGTTGTTGGTTGATGGCTCACGTTTCGGCAATTTCGTTTTCCTCAGAACTGTTGTTACGAGTGGAACTTAGCTGGATAGTTGGGTGAGCTCTCTTCATTGGCTGTGCCTAGTCCAGAATAATTTCTACTTTTTGGAGACTTGCTGGTTTATTCAATATGGTTCCGCACAGTCCTGAGGTCAGCGTAGCCGAAGCCTTCCCCCAGTCGTCACCACCGCAAGTAGTCCCCGCCATTGTGGATCCGAGAGAGAGAGAGATTTCCCACCATGTCACTAGCCCGACATCCAGGAACACCTTTGAGCTACGACGAGGCGTAAGCCATTAGGAATCCAAGGAAATAACTAGCTGGAAATGCACTCTGAGCAACTTGCAGTGAGATTAGAAAGAACAGTTTCCCTTTTTTTGCAGAATGTGAGTCAGCTGAAAAAAGAACATCTATCCATCCACACCAAAGGATTTTATTCTTTTTATTTAATCTGCATGTATAATTTACACTAAAAAACGATTTATTGCACTTTATTATATGTTACTACAAACTACTGTTAGTGGTCGAATCTCAAAACAACTAATCGATCCAATATTGAGCAAAATCACATAGAGAATGAGAAAATGGTAACAATAAGCCATTAACTTGAATAAGACTTGTAACAGACGGACACAACTGTTTTATTTTCACTGGAACCAGGGGAAAATACGTTATATTAGCAATATTTTAAATGTTAAGCTAGAAAATGAAGGAAGAATGCCACTAAATGGGCAAAGAATAAACACCGTAACATGAGCTCAAGTAACCTCATTTACGTAGCTAAGTCGATTGAGGGTTAAAGTTGATGTGTGGATTTGGGTGTATGTTTAAATTTACGCAACGAAGACATGCTCTCAATCTCAACACAACTGATGCTTGCATATAAACATCCAGAAGTTCATCGTTAACGCTTCAAGGTTTGATCAGAAAAAGTATGGAATCTAACAAGTAGACGTATACATAACAACGCCGCTCTACCCTATTATTGCCATTCCCTGATGACAGAAATTAACCGTCTCGTCAATGGAACAAATAAATACGAATCCATTTGTAGAACTGAGCATAGAAATGTAGAAATCCTTGGTAAATCTAGGTTCACTGTATTATTAGTTCATTGCCAAGCTATTCGTCTCACAGAACAGTCAATGGTAGCAGGCCTCATGCTGTCCAAATTGGTCCGACGCATCGCCATAATAATCTCGTCACTCTATAATTAAAATACAATAATAATGATAGCAGTAATAATAATAGTAAATAATAGCAGTAATAAACATAAGGATAAAGCTCCCAGCGTCGATCAATCCCTGAGTGAAGCGCCATGCATTCGACTCCATTAAGCATCGTTGGAGGTGATTGAATGCATATCTAGCCTTTGCCATGACTCGCGGTGGCTCATCGATTTATCCAGCCAGTGCTGCTGTCCTTCCAGACAAGTCTGGTGCCAATTTTCCAACCCCAGAGGGATGGAGCGCTTGGTGGACCATGGGCGTGAGGCCGATCCCATGTGTGTATTGCAGGACGTCTCCGACCACTGCGCCACATGGGCCTCCATAGTAGTAAGAAAATAATAGCAATAGCACACATTTAGTTGTCACAGTTGTAAGAATTAAAATAACTCTATAAAAGGAACTGCAGACTTGTATCGATTTCCGTTTCCATAACAAAATAGAAGTACTATATATATCGAACAAAGAAATGAGTGGCAGTACCTTTCCGTTACTTTCGCACAACTCTGCCCATTTCATGAGCGCCACTCTTAGAGAGTCGTTCAGATCCACTTTGATTCTTAATCGTTGAAAACTAATCAGTACACGATCGAGGCTCAAATTATAATACTGTACATTATAAGCGAGTGCAAATGCTTGACACACTGCCAAACTGTCATCGGAGTAGATTAAAACCTGAAGCAAGCGCCCTCGTAGTTTGTTGTATGAAGAAATCTGTCGTGTTCAGCACCTTCTCATTTTACTAACCCGCTTCGCTCTGCTCCTTGCTTGTCGGATGAGATCGTTCACTGCTTGGAAGTGTTCGAAAAGTTCCTGAAATAAGGCGAAAATCCTTGTTTCTTTTTCTATAACGCAACAGCAATGCCGAATGTATGATTAGGGCGTTTCCTGACTTAATTTTGCAAATGAATGTAAGGTTGCTGACAGAAGAGTGACCATACGCATTGACACCCGCACCTACATGTACGCGCGCAGAGGGCACCGTGTGTGCCGACTTCAACACATATTCCTTCTGGCTGTCTATTCTGTCGCAAAGAGTTCATTTCATCAAACACAGATATTGTGTCAGATGTGATATGTGAAAATTTACTCTTGTCACTTAATAATTTCCAAAAAAGAAAAGCCTTTTTGGGAATAACTTCTCAATACACACGGTATACGGCGAAAAATTAAGTATAGCTGCGCTTGTGCTAAAATACAATGGAGGCTAATGACATTGATTTTAAGGACAATGTTTGGATTAATTAATATTGACATCATACAATTGATTATAGTAGAGAGACGAGTATTTTCCGACAACACACCAACGTACACCACTCCACATACGACGGCAATGTATGCGTGACGACACATACGGGTCATCACGCAAGCACATTTTGCGAATAGTCATCGTTCCATATTTCAAGGATACGCTTTAATTAAGTGGAATGGATTACCTCTAGAGGCATTTCCTCTCGATAAGACACAACCATAGATTTTCGCGCGTGTGTCGCTTGCGTGACGTTAGTAGATAATCGAGACAAGCGAATTCTGTTCGTAGTGCTGTTCACATAAATGTTCTGAAAAAGGAAATGAAACATTTAAGAAGAAGCATGAGACTTGGCTGTGATTAAGAACGGAGAAACGCCACTACTGTGCCAAATTTGTGGCAGCATAGGGCACCACGTTCGAATAGGTTCCCACGCCTTATTATTGGATATATTTCGCCAACGTTTGTAAAAATATATGGACCACCAAGAGGCTGAAAATTAAAAATAAAAGCGAGGCTACAAGTCATTAGAAGAGTTTCGATGAAGCAATCAAGAACATAACGGATCCAAAAGCGACTTGGTGTGCGATGTTGGCTTATTTTTGTACTGTACAATACTCATACGGAGTTCGACTTCTAAATCCTTCCTTAAAAGGATAAAAAAATAAAGCTCTCGGCAGTGATCAATTCTTGAGGTATACGCCATGCATTCAACATCATTAAGCATCGTTGGAGGTGATTGATTGCACATCTGGTCTTTACAATGACTCGCGGTTGCCTACCGATGTATCGAGCCAGTGCTGCTATCCTCCTAAGCAATTCTGGTACCAATCTGCCAACCCGGAAGGGATGGAGCGCATTGTGAGCTTTCGACAGAGGAATCGATCCCATGTACATTCCAAGGCGCCTCCGACTGCTGCGCTCGACGCGCCCTTTGATTCTTCCTCAGTCATTCTTAATCTTTTTGAAATCCTAGAGCGATCCGTCATTTTTTCATTTCTACCTTCCTTTCTTCTCGGTTTCTGACTCACTATCATGTTCGCATCAACTAGTATAAAGACTGAACGAAGAAATCGTTAAGTTCCTTGGGGTCTACAACGTAGTAAATGCCTAGAAACGCCCTTACAAGCTTCAGTCAGGACTCCAGGGAAGAGCAAATTACCCGACCGCAATAAGTCAACTTCAGCACCACGCATGCTAGGTGCTCTCATCAAGTGAGACTACTGTTGAGAGGCCGCGAAATCTCGGATTGTGCATGACGTCACTGGAAATGAAGCTGACGAACGCATACGACACGCTACAGAGATTGTTTTTTGCTCTGTACGTGTAATACCAGAACGTTCCCCTCAGACGTCTATCTTCACTCTATTCTTGAAGGCGCAAATCGTATCAAATTCGATGTGATCGCCTTGAATGTTTGCCTACTTGGATACTTGCGTAGCCCATCTTCAATGGTTATGAGAGTCCCAGAAAAATTTTCATTCGTTTCCTTCTCGTGCAATCGTCACCCATGGTGGTTATCTGCTTCAAATACGGTAATATCCACGAAACCCATTCCGCAGTCCTAAAATTGCTGCCATTTGTGAATGCAGATGGTTGACTTAGCCACGAACACGCCCGCCCAGCGTTTGGTGGCCTTCTCAGATGATGCCTGCATTCTCTTGGAGCCCACCCTCTGTTCTTTCCTTGCATCTGTCATTTGTTCTTCTTATTATGTAGTCGGTTCATTTGTGTTTCGCTATTGGGGTATATTCTCGTGGATTTCGAAGATGGGATACCTTCCTTAGATCTCAGCTACGCACTCCAACTAGACGTCGTCAATGCTGAATAAATTTTATAAGACAATGTTCGAACGCTCTGTGGGTAGTGTTCAGTATTCCTGACGTAGCTGAGATGTTAGGCCACGTCACTGCTGCAATAACAGAACGCTGGGGTGACCGTTGAATCGAAAAGATGAGCGCGAATTTTCGGATCTTTCAGTTGGGCGGTGGCTTCTTTGAGAGGGCCCAATGGGGCCCATACTGCTCTCTTTGTTCTGTCTGTGTCTTCCTTCATATTATTCTCCACGTTCATTGAAGGTACACGTAAAAAGTTGGTTTGCATAATCATAGAACAATCCGGTTCAACGTGTTCGTCGGCTATACAAAGATTTAAAAGAAATTTTTCATCAATACGTATGACCTTCTCTTTGCAATCGAGCACCTTCATTATCCACTGCATTGCGGCACCAAACAACTTTGGTAATATCAAGAGATTAAATCGCTTTGTCGAACCGTTTTTCCGAAAGATATGGTAAGGGAGTTGGCGAAAAAAAACTATATGTATTCTTTTTTGTAGTAACTCCCACGTCCGACTTTCTATTAACCTCGGCATTGATTGAATAATTCTTTCTACTTCTGTCCAGCAAACATGAGGTGCTATTTTATTTCTTTATTTACGTACAAGCTGACGTTTCGAGTTCAAAACTCTAGAGACATTCTGGATTATTTCCAAGAATCCGAAAATGAACCGCAGGGAGGAATGCCTCATTATCACGCGTGATATTGGGCAGTAATATAAGCCTGTTCTTTTGATGAGATGGGCACAGTACGATTCCGCGTGAACTCTGTGCGGTCGGTCTCCACGTGACATATTTAATGGAAGACTCATAGAAAGCGGTGAGTGTGCAAAGACTCTGTGTTCAATGTGATTGGAATTTTGGTTCATCATTTTCTCTATTTGGTTATGGAGATGTTCGGCCGTATAGATTGCAGTCAACTTGGCCTTTCCACGCTCTGAGGAAAGCAAAATCTGCCGAAACGTCAGCTTGTAAATAAATAAAGAAATAAAATAACACCTAGTGTCGTCTGCTGAAGAGAAGTAGAAAGAATTATATATTTTTTTTCTGCAATCCCCGTAACAATCTCCGAGTGTACGTGTATAAGAGGGGTTCACTCCTTGGTCGACAAGGCGCTGATGGCATTGCATTCGTTTCGACGCTGTCAAACTCTTCTTCAGAGTCGATAAAGATTAGGATAAAGAGCAGATGGGAGTGCTGAGAGACTTCTTTGAATTGTGATACAGTTCGGACATTGTCCATGCAACGGAATCTCTGTCGGAATCCTGCTTGCTCAACGGATTTGGCTTCACCCAGCTTGTTTAACTGGTTCGCGCCTAATTGATGAAGGACAACCATGTGATAGTCTTACAAGAAACAAAAACAAGATGACCTACATATGCCAGTTAAACAAAGTGACTGCTGTCAAGCGCGGGGAAAAAGTCCCGTCACGAAATGTCGGTGGCGCTCGCTTTGTCATTTACGCGTTCACGTCATTCACGCGTTCGCGTTCATTTAAGTTACCTCATCGACTAGTAAGAGATCTTCCACCCTCGCATGGTTGCTCGCCATCTTCAACCAACGCGTTATTAGAAGATCAATGGCATCAACTGCTACTCACCGATCGATACAGCTGGTGAGCACGAATTAAATGCGTTTGACTACCATTTGGAAGGAGTTATCAATAGCGATAAAGCTTGTTATAAATTCGTTGTCAGTGGCCTTAGTGCCATATTAGAAAAGCAACGAGAGTGAATACAGGATCCGAAAATTTGAATTAGGAGAAAGAAATGAGGCAGCACGCATCTTCCATGTAAACTAGTTTCCCCAGAAGAAGGGAAAGCGCTGCTGGACATGGGAGCATCGTAATGAATGGAACGACTCATGTGGAGATCGACCACATTCTGACAAACAGAAGGTGGTGCCTACTTGAGACATCGGTAGTCCCTGAGCTCTACACTGCGTCACGATCACTGTCTTCTTCGCGCAAAGATTCGATTCAGCTGTAAACTAGAGAACTTAAGTCGTCGACCAAGAGAAGAAAGTCGGATCATGTATGAAGAGAACATTCTGAACGAAATCCTATCCAAACGTGACTGACAGATTAACGAAGATTAGTCCGAAGGCAACGAGCTACTTTGTCGATGGACTTCAAAGTTGTGCCGAGTTAGCTTCAGTTCCTCAAGCAAGAAGATCGGATCGCACCTCATTAGCGCAAAGGTGCTGCTCGAGAAAAGAAGGAGGCGGAAGCTTGATGCTACTGCAACTCGTTTAACACAGCTAGTAATAAATGACAGTTGCAAAAGAGCTTTGCAGGAAGACCTACATCGGTACAGCCAGAAGAAACTATTAGAAGTAGCACAAAAAAAGAACCGGTTTAAAGTAGTGCCTTTGGTATTTGCGCGAGTATAACGCTCCACTCTCAGCAGTGATAAGCGAAGATGGAATCACAAAAACTTCTTGCCGTGAAATGGAACTAACAACGGAATCGTTCTAAACCACCTTTTCCGTCCCACAATCTCCCGTCCTGGACCCTAATATCCCCGCTGGAGAAAAACCTTCCCGTTGAGGTTCGACTTACCCTAGAAAGCATGAAACAAAGTACAGGTCCAATACTCGAATATATCACCGCCAACTTCCTTAGAACTGAAAACCACAACTTACAAGTGCTTCTCGTAGATCACATGGTCGCCTATCTTCAAACAGAGAAAATCGAAGCAAGTAGAGGAAGTCGCACACTGCAATCCTGCCCGAGAAAGATAACCAAAAGGATCTTTGTAACTGTAATCGGATATGCCTGTTACTCAACAACTGTGTTCTCTGCCCGCTCTTCAGGAACGTTATCCTGTCGCCCATATGAAGAATGTTGGCGAATGCGCAAGCAGTTAAGCAAACAGGAATTTCAGCGGGAAATTTACTGCATAGACTACGTCTAAACTGTGTCCAGAGTCATTGAAGTTTGTTGGGAATACCATCTGCCTCTAGTCCTAACATTTGCCGACTATGAAAAACCGTTTGCCATTGTTGAAACGAATGCAGTCTATCAGCACTCTTCGACCAAAGAGTGGACCCGTTCTACATAAAAACTCTTTCTGATTGTTACCGGAACTGCACTCCGAAAATACGACTTTTCCGTCGACCTCTTACCATATCCATAGGAAAAGGGGTTCGGCAAGGCGACACCATACCGCTAAAGCTGCATAGTGCAACACTGTGGTGGATAATGAAGTCACTCGATTGAGATGAGAATGACATACGTACTGGCAGAAGGTTTCTAATGTTTTGTCAGCGGCATCCTCATTTTTCAAAGAGTACCAAAGAACACAGAGAGGATGACCAGTGAGCACAAAGAAGCCAGAAAAAGGATCGGGCTACGCATAAATCGGAAGCAGATCCAGTTCATGAAAATTCTATGGTGCGAAGGCGAAGAAATTGGACTGGATGGCTCTCTAATTACAGGGACCACCTCATAAGTATTCCTTGGGCGATCAATGAACATGGAGAACGACATGAAGAGGAATTAGACAGAAGAAGGAGAGCTGCAGGTGTAACGAAAACTGAGGGATAAAGTGTTCGGAGTTTGCCGATGCTTCAGAAATGTACCACGCATTCGACTCCATTCGAAGCATTGTAGAATTCATTGGATGCTTGTTTGGCCTACATGATGAGGCTTCCGCAGACCAACCGATCTTTGAAGTCAGTACTTTTTTTCCTACCAATCTACCGAGTTAGTACTTTTCTTTTTTCGAGCAGTTCTGATACTTACTTTTCGGTATCCGAAAGACGGCGAGAAGGAATCGGTTAACCTAGGACGACGGATCGCACTGAGGACTGCATGCATCGCGGGGACAGCTTTAGCCACTGCATTATACGCCCGTCAAATTTCGAAATGGATAGAAAATACTGTAGATAGGACATGCTGCCACTTGCTTGTCATCTCTATTAGGTATACGTACTACGAAATAGTGTATGTTATTCTGGTAGGTGTGTCGTGTATTCATAGCTGTTTCGGTATTTCCAACAAATAGGAACTCGTGCACTTGGACGGCGATCGAACTTGAAGGCGTCGCGCCCGTCAGGCATGATGAGGAATCAGCTTTTTGATTGGGTTTGTAAACCTGAAAAACGTTGGCTGAGTCAAACAAGGCAAGAGGCGTGAGAGGATTCATAGTGAACTCATTTGCAAAGATTAATACACTAATTTATTCACCAGTTTTCAATGTTTTAAGTTAGCAGCTCACCCTCTACAGTAGCTTTCGAGATCCGTAATGGAATTTGTTTGATGCCTTTTCATTTCAACTTGAACTTTCGTTGTATAAACCACGTATTTAATGCCTTCCAACGGTTTACCGCCTCATCGTAGCTGGGAGGTGTTCGGGCTGCGATGTTCAGCCGTGGATTCAACGCCTAGCAGGGCCTCCCAAGCTGAGAAAGAGCCCGGCGTTTCCATCAGGAGGCCTAGGTGGGAGTGAAAGAGTAAACCAATACCAAGATCCACAACCGTTCTGGTATCAAAGTTTCATGGTGGCAAATCTCCCTCTGATCCACAGGAACTGCGACTGCCTGTGGTGGCAAAGAGCTGAGGCAGACTTTGGCCAGGCTGACCTCGGAATTCCGAGGAACCACAATGGCTTAACTAGCAAATCTCAGACAAATGGAGATTACGCTGGGCCCCACACAACCAGTGAGGGCGGGCCATTCAAGTATCAGCTATCAAGTACGTATTTATTTAATGACATTTGAAAATGCTAGTATATACTGAAACTAGATGCCTGCCATTGAGTTAATGTATAGATCGATTAAAGAGTTTTTTTTCGTGAAAAGTTCATGTTTACGAAATGAACAAGCGACTGAACATGGCATATTGGCTACAATGTCGTGACATGCTCTCGTGGGCAATAAATATGCACACTTTACGTAACTCTGTAGTTGACTATTGCCGAGGTATGGCAACCTATTTGAAGAAGCTTAAACAAACTTCTGTAGCTAGTAGCAGTTATGTTGATCAGTAGTTTAGTTCAAACCTTAACGTTACGCGATTTTCTATACCTATAAGTAACTCTAATCGATATCCCTTACCGCCGCTAAAGAGAAGAAACAGGAGAACTTAGTTGTGAGATTAACAAATTATAAAACAAATTTAAATCGCACTAGGTTGTCAACCATTCATCATTACGAATGCGATACCCGTAATTAATACGCTACATGGAGCTCTCTGGAAACACATCAAGGATGAATGTTTGTGGATGATGCCGAGGATGGCCAGTGACATATGAGGTGTTTTTTGTCTCCCAAACAAACCACAGATAGAATTTGCAGACCCCGAAACGATAACAGGCTTGATGAATCCGAGAACCGGGATCGAATTAATCACCGACTTAGTGTGTATTGCAGAGCACGTATAACCAGTTCGCTACACAAGCCCGTGCAGGGATATCGCATAGAAGTCGTGCTTTGATTTTACGATATAGGTTTTCTTACCGGAAGCGATGATGGTAACGATGTAAGATCGCTGTCCAGTGAATGAGAAAGACGACGCGAAGACGTCTCCAGTGGCTTCACGAACGTATTCTGAAAGATATGAACTGCCAATGTTGAGACAAAAACAATTTAAAACTGGGTTTTGTGCAAAAAATGTGCTGAACAGCGCCCTACGTCAGCGAATGCACAGCATGCGGACGTTAAGCCATCCCATTATTAAAAAACGTTCTGCATATGGTACAACTAGAAAATATTGGATCATTCCAAACGGTAAAGAATGAGTAGCACATGGTTTAATTTCAAAACATTGAAATTCATCCAGCGTTGTTCAACTGCTTGACCCATATTGTGTTATACAAGTTTTCGACATTCTCTGAACCTCAGAGAAAACGAACAACACGACAAGAACATCATCTTCGGAAGTGTGATTCATTCCTCTCGATAGAGAAGAGGTTTTTGGGAGCTGAAGAACAACCACTATTGAATGAACTCGATTTGCTGGATGGTCCTAGAGCCGTGGGTGACTAAATACATGTTTCGTTGCTGCTACAGGAAACTGTCACTCCAGAAGGATTCGATTTACAAGGCAGCAAACTTCCCTATGACCCACCAAGATTAGCAACTAGCTAGGCTATCTGGATCTTATCCCGGAACAGCATTCTACGTGTGAATGGGGCGATAACGAGATAAATACTCGATTGATGTACGAATCCACATCCGAACCCAACACAACAAAATGAATGGAATTCTGAATGAATGTTGAGGCTCACTGAAGCAACGCAGGGTGTCACGTTGCTTTGCATTGCCACTCATTGTATGAAAATTCTTGAAATGAATGTTGTACTCGGAATCGAGGACACTTTTGCCCACAATTACCATCATCATGTTTAACTGGCTCAGGGCTCGTCGTGCTCTGGAACATCACTATTCTTTCATTCTGCTAGAAAAGCAAATCGTTTTTGCACTTTTCTTCCAGAAGACCACGAATCAAACTAAACAAACTTCATTACACTTTACACAGTGATTATTGAATTGATAATGAAATGAAATCAATAGAATGAAAGCGAGAAGACATTGACGATGCAAATGGTCATTTCATATTGCCAAAACAAAACTATGGGGCGGATAGCACAGTCGTAGTGATGCTCCGTCATCACGAGCATGGTGCTATTTCGATCCACTCCGATCCAACCTCTCATCCCTCTGCGGTCGGGAAGTTGGTGTCGGAGTTGTCTGGGAAAAATAATCACTCTCTGCAATCTAATTGGGAATGTTCCAGCCCGGCTATCTCAGGAGTCCAGGAAGAACTGCTCGACCAGCATTCCACGACATTCCGGATGAAATGAAGATCCTCAAGCAGCAACCGAAGGCACATGTGAAGTTGGAAGATCTTCGCGAACAATGGATGTGAGGAAAGGAACTGAATATGAGAAGTGCTGACATTCGCACAGTGGACGTAAAGACAGGTCAAATAAAATAAAATAAAATAAAAGATAAAAAAGATAAAACTTACCGGAAGTGGCCTACCATAGCCAGTTTCTGGAAATTGCTGTAAGGGACCAGAAATATCAGCTGAAACCGCCCTACAACGATAATACAACACAATATAATTTACATATATATATATATAGTGGTATAATAATACGTCTTTTGAAAAAATTTAAATTAAATTTAAATTTAAATTAGTTAAATTAAATTTAAATTTTTAAAATTTTAATTTAATTTAAATTTAAACTAGAGTGAATGTCCTTTTTGTTCTTTGTTAGCGTCATCGTCAACCCCATGCACCTGAGCACACACCAACCAACCTCCTACTTTGTTCCCTCTCAAACGGTACCGGACCTACATGTGAACGACTGCGACGGTTCTGTCCGATGACCATCTGAATGAAACCATTTGGATTGATGTCAAGGAGATCGGAAGATTTAGAATGAAGGAGAATGAGCACGCAGAAATCGATCTCAGCGGAAAATTTCCGGAATTTTCCAGAACAATGTTGAACCTTACATCTACGGCCTGTTGTTTTTTTCATGGCAACGTATTATGTGAAATACAACAACAAAATATCTGTTCAAAATAGGATTGGTGCCCGCCCATAGGATTGGCTAAGATATCTGAGGAACTGGGACCCGAAGCCAGCTTTCAACTCTCGATTACCCTTTCTGTGGGCTCACGTGTTACCCACTGCACCTCTGAGGTCCTTGCTTTTCCGTTCTACCAACTGGGGTTCCTGGAAGCTGGTATGTGGTCAGAGTTTTAGAAATATTTCAACACCATTGTAATTGTATTTTCCTGCAATAGCATTCTATCATTCTTACACAGAGCCCATTGCTAACTAATCGAATCGGGAGGTTAACTTATATGGTACTGAGGCGAATGAAGTGGTCCAATCTACCCCTTTCTCATAGATGCTCTTCCTTTCGGATAGACTATGGGCACCAATCCTGTTTTGAACAGTTTTCGTTATAACCACAATGATGGAGATCTTTGTAAAACTTGCATCCCAGGCCAAATCGAGCCGCTATTACCCTTTCCGGGGGCTCATGAGTTACGCACGGCACCACTGAGACCTTGTTTCGCCTTTCTCTCAGCCAGTTCAATGCCTATTTGTGCTCCACAGATCATTTCCGTTGAAAACCATTGCTGATGGCACCATTAGAGTAAAACGAATGGCTGAGAGAGAAAGAGGCAAAGCAAGAGTCTCAGTGGCGCCGTGTGCAAAACGCGAGCCTCCGAAAGGGTGATCGCGGCTCAACCTGGCCTGAGGTCCAAGTTTTGCAAAGGTCTCATTGTTGTGGTTCGGATTACTACTGAAACGTGATAACTCGTTCACAATGAACCGCCGCTGGAAAAAAAATTCCTCACAAGAACTCTCTGCTGATTCGTGGTAAAAAGTGGCTGATTTTATGTCCACCTAGAAAACGATAGAAGGCCCATCGCCTTCCTATGAACTATGTAGTGCTATTGAAAATGGGAGGGCGCGTGTGCCACAGTGGTCGGAGGCGCTCTGCAGCACAAACGTGGATCCTCATGCCCATGGCCCACCAAGCCCTCCACGCCTCCGGAGTCCGCAAATTGGTACCAGACTTGTGTGGAAGGATAGCAGCACTGGTGCGATACATCGGCAGGCCACCGCGAGTCATTGGCAAGGCCAGATATGCGTTCAACTGCTTCCAAAACATGCTTAATGAAGTCGACTGCATGGCGCATCCCTCAGAGATTGATCAACGCCGAAAGCTTTATCTTTTTTTTTATCGAAAATGGGAAGAGAAAAATATCTAAACCTCCTTAGTTCCTCAACCGTTTTACCGTAAATCAATATTTCCTGCTATTGAAACATTTGCAAATCTGTGATTCTTACATTCAAAGCTCAAATTGCTGTGGAAAGTATAAGCACTGGTAGAAGTCGAAGTTACAGCTCTCTGGGGTCTTCTCCATTTAAAATCCGCCAACTATGTCTAGAAACTGGAGACGAAACGACGCGGTAATAATGGAAGGAGAAGGATCGGAGATCAACGGACGCACAGAGTTACACTATGAAAGAACGATTGCTGACGAATTCTTTCTAACCGCTGTACATCTTGTTGAACAAACGACATATACTTGTTAGGAAGATAATCCTTTATATATTCAAAACTTTGGATGAATCTGGCCATCAACGAGAACAAACTGAATCTCATTCCTGCTGCGTTATAGTGGTAAAGCACTCTATGGTCGCTCACTGCTCATAGGGTGGAAATGACACAATCTTGCCAAAATTGTTCGTCCCCTTACCGCAGTAGATGCTAATGCTACCCATGTCAAATGAAAAAAGCACAAGTACTAATGGAGAAACCTTACAGATACTTCGTTTTAACAACGACATTGTCATTATTTCAATGACACTGAGATATTTGCGAAACTCCGGGCCGCAGATATCTGCGGTGGGGAACGAACGCGCTATTCTCCTTTCCGGGGAGTAACGCATTCACTACCATACCATGTTTCTTTTCCCTCGTTTCGTCTGTCTCTCAACTGGTTCTATCGATCTCTGCCATCAGCAATGGCCCGTTAGCGGGATTGATCTGGGGAGCCCAAATCGGCAACGAACCCAGTTGAGGCTGTACTTTTAATCGCGATTTTAACTGATTAACAGGTCCAGAGTTTTGCAAATATCTCAGCATCATTGAAGTTATATTTCGCAATGTACCCTGCCATTAAAAACACTAGGAGGTAAGTAATCAGTTAAAATTGTCACTATTTTCAAAAGCAGCACTAAAATAGGCACAATACGCGAGTAGTTCAGTGATTTTGGAAGAAGAATAGGAGTACAAGTACGTCCGGAAAGACAGTTCATAAAAAGCGTGAAAGAGAAGGAATCGAGATGAACGGTTGATTGTGTCACCGTGACCGGTCAACGGTCGGCCATGCAAGCCAACGTTTGGGCATAGATATTTTTCTCAGCGATTTGCTACATGCCTGAGACGCACCTGTCACCTTAACGACGATGAGAATTATGTTGATTATAAGTCAACATTTTCTTCTTCAGCAGACAGCAGGTTGTTAATAACAAGAAATTCAATACAATGATCGCTGACGTTTCAGCAGATTTCTCCTTCTTCATAGCTTGGAAAGATGAAATAAATTGCAACTTACTCAGCCAAATGAAAGATAAAAGGATAAAGCTCCCGCCGTTGATCAATCTTTAAAGGATACGCCATGCATTCGACTTCATTAAGCATCGTTTGGAGGTGACTGAATGCATATCTGGCCTTGACAAGGACTCGCGGTGGTCTACCAATGCATCAAGTCAATGCTGCTATCCTCTCAGACAATTCTGGTACCAATTCGCCAACACCGGAGGGATGGAAGGCTTGGTGGGTCATGGGCGCGGGCAAAGTGTGTGTTGCAGGGCGCCTCCGACCACTGCGCCGCACTCGCCGTTTACGCATCCAAATGCCTCCATAATTTCAACAGAAAGACCACGAAACGTGAATTCTAATCGCATTGAGAACAAAATAGTTTCTTCACACGCTCACCGTTTTCTACTTGTCTTCCATTGAGTATTCCACATAAAGAGAAATCTAGCAGAATTCACATACTACGAGACCAACTTTCCTTTAACCTCCGTGTGACTAATCAATATGTATTCCTTTGGTGAGCTTACACAAGGTTGATAAATATACTTATTGTCGGCTAACGTTTCGACGTCTTCGTCTCCATCAGAGCCGGTGATGCGAATCGATGGTCCACGCTCGCTATTCGTCTAGACGTGGCGACTTCGCCTTCGTGTCGAGTCAGGTCTTCAGATTTCACATAGTCGGCTAAAGTGCCTCCCTCAAGTTAAAATATTAGTCTGAGATATTGTGTGAGTTGACGCGCGATAACGAAGCGTACATCCTGTTGGTCATGCATGAATTTTCGGGAATTCTCTGGAATGCTTCGAGAGTTTTACATGCTGAATCGTTAGAATTCTGTGCGAAGATGGTGACTTCTACTTCAAAATCGTTATGTGTCCGTGTTCTATGAGCGCCTAAAGAGGTACTACCTTAAACTTTACGCTTATCTTTTAGACCCGCACGCTTTACAAGAGATCAGGCACACCGCATCCGAACTCATGCAATCGCAGTTGCTAGCGTTGGGGCAAATTGTACATTTTTGCACTTAGCAACCACAGTCATACAAACGGTTACGAACTAGCTGGCGTTTTAGAGTGTTCGATGGTATTTCAATCACTGAACTCTCTAGACCGGCACTTTTTAGCGGCGTTCTATAGCGGTGCTTATTTCGTTGGAGATGAAAGGCAGGTTAAACTGCACCTCGTTTGTGGTTACACTTGACATTTGGAGGCTTTGTTTTTCCTCTAAAAGTATCCTGAAGAGGTATCGCTTCGCAGCCACTGGAAATGACTCTTTTGCATTCAATGTTCAGAGATTCCTCCTTCTACTCTCTTCCTCTCTCTCTTTTTCCCAACTACTCCATCCTCTCTTCCTCTCCCTCTTCCGCTATTAATTATATCACTGTAACAACATCTGAAATATTGAGCTCTGGCAGCATCAATAAAGATTTTATAGTTCACATCTTTGTGAGACTTCTTGTGTTCGTTATCCAATGGAACGCACATTTAAAAGCGAAGCATAAATGGGTCATAGGTCGATGATGAAAGTGTAGACAACCAATTGGGGAAAGCAACAGTCAAGCGAATCCCTGGAGAATGAAATCGTACTGTAAGACAAAGTACTCGGACGTGTTCATAGCTCATGTCAGTCGCCTTCATTTCTAAATAGATGTGGATTAGAAACTACTACATGCCTTTAGTTGCGTAACAGACCACCTTCATAGAGCAGAAAAAAACGTATGGATATTGTGCTGAGCGACGATCTATTCAGGAGGATAGAATATTAAGGGTTTTGGCCAAGTAGATTTACGGTAATGAAGTGTGAGAATATTCTTCGAAAAATAACGCGCTACTCAATTAGGAATTGTCTCTAACTGCAAAACATTTTAGTGTGACGTAAAACGCATTCATATTGTCGCTGTTGTCGGGTGTACGCGAAATGTATCCTCTACATCGATTCAGCCAAAAGCTTACATTCGAGTAATTGAGAAGCATATAACAAGTAGACGAAGGTCACCTTTGACTAAAAAGCTGCGTGGTTAGTCTGGAAGTGCTCGACAAGCTACTCATGAGAATAACTAAAGCAGAAATCTGGGCAGATAAAACGCAGTGGATGGAGGTGCTCTGTGATGTTCATGGTCGATGGCGGTATGCTGCTATGCTATGCACTAGACGAATCAACACGTCGATCACTTAGAGGATTTGGGAAAAGGTTGTCAGAGTTCTTTGGGTGATGAGATCACTGATTTGATACAACGACGTGCTACTGCTAAACAAAGTATATGCCAAATATGCATTCAATCGCTGACATTGACCACTATAAAAAGGTGGCAGTCGAGCGAATACGGCAGAAGTTAGCACACCACGCCCAACGATGAATTCCCCATGGCTGCCACGAGCGACGTCTAATTTGACGTTACTACGGACTTCCTTGCTTTTTTGCCAATAAATATAAATTTTTGGATGAGTAGAGTACTTAAGAGGTAGTGAACACGACGCGATTGTAAAATAAACTTTGCTTTATCGTTTTATGGGCACGAATGATATGGTACTTACTTACTTGAATACTTGAACGGCCCGTCCTCACTAGTTGTGCGAGGACCAGCATAATCGCCATTTTTCGGAGATTTGCTGGTTAAGCCATTATGGTTCCCTGGAGACGCGAGGTTAGCCTGGCCAATCCGAGATAATCCGAGATAGAGGAAGAAGATCAAGTCCACCCCAGGTCTTCACCACCACGGGCATCCGCAGCCCTCGTGGATCAGATGGAGAATTGCGACAATGCGACTAGTTTGATACTAAGACGGTGGTGGATCCTGGTATTGGTTTACTCTTAGTTGGGCTTCCTGATGAAAGCACTGGACTCAGCTTGGGAAACCTTGCTGGGAGGATGAATCCCCCGCTGTACATCACAGTCCGACACCCAGGAACACCTCCCAGCCACGATGAGGCAGTAAACCGTTGAGAGGATGCAATTCATTATTTACTATATATTACCATGGTCCATTATAAAAACACACTACTATCAGCATTTGGACGCATTTTACAGCCTATTTCGAAAGATGATTCGAGAAGATGGCTCACTGAGGAAGACCTGGCTCGACACGAAGGCGAAGACGCAACGTCGAGGCGAACAACAAGCATGGACCATCGACTCGGATCATCGGCTCTGAGGAAGACGAAGACGTCGAAACGTTAGCCGAAAATAAATATGTTTATCAACCTCGTGCAAGCTTATCAAGAAAGAATACATATTTACAGCCTATGTTGAATCCACTTCTGCCTTTTTCATACACGCCAGTTTGCTGCGATAACTGATTCACTATGGTGATCGGAAGTAAAGTAAGACTCAATTACCGGCCAAATTACCGGTTAATGAGCTCGTTCGCTAAAAGTTTCCTTGTAAATTATAAAGTGTAGAAAACAGCTTTCCAAAGACCACGCCAAACATAACACATGTTAGCCAACCTATCCTTTGAGTACAAAATGTGCGTCAAGGACTTGGAATAGCAAGGCAAACCCCCGAAAACAAATTTATTGCGTACAGTGCACCTCTCAATAAATCTGATGTGGTGCGGTACTAAACGCATATTCGAATGACTAAATAATAAAAGGACAAAGTTCTCAGCGTTGATCAATCCCTGATGAATACGCCATGCACTCGACTTTATTAAGTATTGTTGACGGTGATTGAATGCATTTCTGGCTTTCACAATGACTTCGGTGTATCGTGCCAGTGCTGCTATCCTTCCAGACAAATCTGGCACCAATTTGCCGATTCTGAGGGGATGGAAGGCTTGGTGAGCCTGGGGGCGTGGGGATTAATCCTATTCGCATTGCACGGCGCCTCTGACCACTGCGCTAAACACGCCTCTTGTTGGAAAGATTGGTATTCAATTATTTAGTGAGGAAAGCACCTTTGAAAGTTCGTTCGAGAAAAACAAAACCGATTCGTCGATGATTACAGACACATTCTACAGCATTTAAACTCCGATAATTGATAAATTCCTGAAGAGCTGACGTGGCGTTGTTAACAAAACATTTTCCTTACTTCACTTCCTCATGAGATGCAGCGTAATAGTAAAATGATGTAATGAAACTACGGCTGTAGTACTACACCTTCGAAGTGATCGGTGTGGAGAACTACGATGAACCATTAACAATCCTCATAATTTGTGTTGAATTTCACCAAAGTGTTATGACGAACGAAATAAATGCACTATTAACAAATTTGTGTTGAAGTACTAAGAACAAAAGAAGTGATAAGCAGAAAAACTCCAAGGATGTGACTGTCATGGACAACCATGAAGGAGACCCCATTTGTGAACGCACAGGTGGCATATATTGGCGGAGACCAACAAGATGAAAATTGTACAGACGAACAAATTCAGTAGAAAGGACGTCTTTAATACAGTAAGTTCAACACTAGCAAGTTCTGTCAATGCAGAAGATGACGAATATAAAGGTTTTCCTAACAAAGAACAATACAACAAAAGCACATATATACTGAGACACTTAGAGCAGCGCTCTTTACATGATGTTGTGGTCCCAACCTCCCATGTAATCGTTTCTGCTCCTTATGATTGTGATAAATGGTTAGGTTCCGATTTAAATTAGTTTGCAGCCTAAATCTCTATTATTTGCATAATAGCTACTCTCAGCGATACATCGGTGGTAGCCGAGGCGGGGTTCCACTGAAATCCCGGGATAGACGCTCTAAGTTACCAATTTTTGATAAGACAGGACTGAAAGAGTATCAACTGGAGCCGCGCTGTATAGCACAATTCTGAACGAGGCTAAGAAAAAATGGCCTAAATGCAAGCCAATGACATTTAGCGGCCTCTGGTAAAGTGCGTACTGATTAAGCAGGCACTTTGTTAAAGTCCTATTAAATGAGCCGAATTTTAATAACATTAAACTAATTGTACACATATGAAAAAAGTCTTAAATAAAACCTGAAGATTTTCTCGAAGGAAAAAAACATAGAGGATTAGAGTCGTGCTTGTGACGTGGCGTGATCGAATGGTTTGCGCGTAAGCGAAAAAGGTTAAGTAGCACTTAGTATTATATGCTCAGCATGTACTTTCTCATAATTACCTCACCGTGTCGACCATCAACTTTTTATATTTCTAAGTATGAGTTAAGTTGTACTGACCGACAGATACTTGACTGAGAATATAATACTGCTCACTTTAATTTAGAAGAAATTTAACCTATCATGAAAGTCATGAACAGACACATTGATTTACGGTTTACTTAATAATCTATGGGATGCAATAACTCCGTGATAGTGACACAGTTGAATATGCGCGTTTACTCATGCTGGACCCCATACCGGACCAACAAATCCCCAACCCCTATGGAACGGAGAAACGGGTACCCTCTAATTAATCTGAGAACAGCTGTCGGGCTATCTTAAGATTCCAAGGATGATAGAAGGATAAACTCCATAAGCTACAAACAGTCTTCATTAAGAAGATCAAAGTCGTACAGGAGTGGAACCTAAATGCAAAAGTTTGAAGACTTTCGCGGTTGACGGCTGGGAGGAAACAAACCGCATGCAAGAAATGCTGAGACCGCAAAAATGAACGGCTATGGACATTCGAATAACTGTCCCCTTGAAGAAAGAGAAGATGCAAGAACGTTCGCCAAGCATGTGTATTCTTTCCTGCGACGCATGTAGCGGAGTGGTCAAAGGTGCCCAGCGATGCACATGGTCGCTGGTTTGATCCCATGCCCTCCGCCTAACCAAGAGCACTTCATCCTTCCAATTCGGCAATCTGGTACCACACCTTCTTGGAGGAAAAAAAACTAGCTTGATACATCGGTAGGTATTCGGAAGTGATTTTATGGGTCCAATATGTACCCACTCATTTCCACGATATGCATGGGATTGAATGGATAGCTCACGCTTAGAGTACTAATCAAAATTGAGCACCCGGTTCCTTTTTTCTTCTTGCGCAATTATACATAAAAGGATAAAGCTGTCAACGTTGATCAATCTCTGAGGGATGCGCCATGCATTCGACTTTACTAAGCATTGTTTGGAGGTGATTGAATGCATTTCTGGCCTTTACAATGACTCGCGATGGCCAATCGATGTATCAATACAGTGCTGCTATCCTTCCAGACAAGTCCGGTACCAATGTTCCGACCGCAGAGAGATAACGGGCTTGCTGGGCCATGTCCACAGGGATCGATTCCCCGAGTATTGCAGGGCGCCTCCGACCACTGCGCTGCAAGCGCCCACCATTATATATATATATATATATATATATATATATATATATATAATTGTAGAACTGTTTATCAGAATTCGAAGAAAACACTCAAGATTACAGTAAAATAACATATCGGAAAAAATTGATTCAACAGCATTCTTGGGTTAAGTCCCTTGATGAAATTTCTTATCCATTGTAAACATAAAGCTATAGTTCAAACTTATTTCAAAAAGGTGTACAACGAGTACTCTAACTGGGCGACCTAATGTAACGTAGGCTATCGATCCGATAAAAAATAGCTTTGATGATTTATATCACAGGTTTACAATAGTTGATCTAGTAACTCGTCCGTACATCAACATAACTGTTCATTTCGTCTGAAAACGTCACCACTAGGGGAGCTCAACGAAACAGTACTATTGGGAATTTTTGCGAAGAGTTAGTATAAGATGGGGATGTAGATCGATACGGCATGGTCGTTGCCTGGATGAGTTGGTTAATGCAACGAGCCGCTCTACCGGCAACGCAGCAGCCTCTATCTGATTATGGTGATAGGCAGTGAAAGCCAGAAAACACTCAAACCCATTATCCCCCATTCATTTGAGGATAATATAGGATTATGTCGTGTTATTTTCAAAGCGAAATCAGCCATCGAGACGTCTCGAGAAGAAAAATTGAGTCAACTGATTAGAATGAATGGAAAATTATAAACAAATTAAAATCCCTAAACCTTAATCAATTCGTTTCCATATACACCCCGAGCATACTATCCAATGTCTTAGAAAAAAGGCATGGAAAAAACAAATGATGGGAAGCTGTAAAAGATAAAACAAACAATGAACCACACGGCGTCGGAGAATACGCTAAGAATGTGCCACGCATTCGACTCCACTCGTAACATCATGTAGACAATTTAATGAATGCCTAGCCTATTTAGTGATTTCGAAAGCCTACCTATATACTGTTAGTGTTACTCGAAAGACCGACTTTCTATAAACCTCGGCATAGATAGTTGATATATTTATTTATGTGGTCTTATAAACTGATCTCCTTAAGCTGACGCGAGGTTGGTACAGCTCTTCGTTGTCGTTGTTTTCGACGTTCTGAGCTCTGAGGAAGGCGAAGTCGCCGAAACGTCAGCCACCGATCAATAACATCAAAAGCAACGACAGCGACAACGAAGACCTGCACCAACCTCGCGTCAGCTTAAGAAGATCAGTTTATAATATCACATAAATAAATATGTTAGTGCTACTCTTACTTGTGTGCACTGCAGGGCAACTCTAACCACTGCACTACACGAGTCTCAATGGACAGAATCAATGAGGCATTTCCACATTAGGAAAATCCGTACGTCCACATATTCCAGTCACTCTTTGATAAAAGCACTTCTAGTGTATAACCACATCGATTCTACATATAACACGTCATCTACATTCATGTGAATAGATCTCATTTCCGATGTTCCCTTTGTAATGCAATTTTCATAAAGATAATATGACGTCACTTCAGTCATCTATGAAAGTGAACCACAGTGAGGTTCCAGTAAGGAAAAAACATTACCTTATAAATTGCATTGAATTCCTTCGACACTAAGCAAACAAGGAAATCCACTATTAACTAAATAAAGCAGAGTGTGAAGAATCGGATAAATTAGAGGGACTAAATAAAGCCTGATACAAAGCTGGTAGAAACACGATGAAAAGGGAAAATGCTGAGAGCCGAAGGAAATCAGTGGGAACTGTAACTTACTTAGAAGCAATTTTTACAATTCGTTCCTATTAATTATGATATTTCAACTTTACCGCTACATTTGCGTCAAACGAGAGAAAACGGCTATAACAATTTATGGCAATTTCTTTCCGAAATATTTAATTAATGGTGTCTAAATAACTGCTTTTTCCATACGACGCTGCGATAAGGAAAAGCGCAGAAATATTTTCTCAGATCTATGAAAAGTTGTTTGTTAGAATCCAGAGGCAGAAAAATAAGAGAAAGAGATCTCATGTTTTTGCTCGACACGTAGATGTTCTTCTTGGAGCCCTTTTCGGAGTAGATAGCACAGTAGGCGATTTCTTACCCTTAGGCGACACCCTTTTGATAGTTGGCGTCCGCTTCATGAATGGAGTAGATTTCATCGCTGAAGACCTTCTCCTGGAAGTCGAGGAGCCGATAGTCGTGTCTTCACTGGCCAATTTGTCCGAAATCTTCGATTTTTTGGACGTTGAAGTATTCACTGGAGTCAACAACGAAGTAATGGCTGCATTCACAACTTCGCTCTCAACAACTGCAAACGACTTTCCCTTCCTCTTTCGCGAACTTGGTCTTGTAGCAGTTCTGGATTCGCATCTTGAGTCCTCATTATTCTTAGATTTTTGAACAAAATGGCTTTTGCTTTTAGAAGTCTTACTGTCGATCGTGAAGGTATCAGTCTTACTGGCATCCGCTGACGAAGTGGCTGCTGAAAAAGAAGTGTACTCAAAATTCTTCGCATTAAAAACAAATGTGGTAGTTGTTGGTACCTCTGCTTGTTTGGGGTCTTAGCGGAGTAGCACGTTCTGCCTGAACGGTAACTGTATTCTGCTGGCATTTCATTAGCTGAATCCGATTAGACCGTCTTCGGCTGTCTCTCGTTTTATCTCGCTGAGTATCTTTTATCTTCCTGGAAGCAGCTTGTGTATGGGACCCTGACATAGTTACTTTTGACGAATCTTCGGACGAAAATGCAGGTGTTGGCGAGTTCTCATCATTTTCTATATTAAGAGGTGCTTTATCCGAAAGCTCTACATTGGGAACGCTTATCACCAATGGTGATTCCTCAAAAACACGTTCAATATCTTCGCATGAAATTTCTACATGCGACGGTTCCACAATTGGTCGAATAGCCGTACTGGCTGCGATTGGACTTTCAACAACTTCCTGATCCCTAGATACTTTTGATGCAAGGTGTACCCTCTTACGTGAAGAGGAGTTCCATAATGAAGTAGAAAGTGCTGAAATACACCATGATCAATGATGTTACAGGCGCATTCGTACCAACACAAAAAAGAAACTGAAAAGGACTCGCAGAGGCGGAAATGGCGAAAAGTATTAGTGTTCTTTTGCAAAACAAAAACAAGAAAAGAAGAGGAAAGTGGACCATAGAACTAGGAAAGAAAATAACTGAGTGGTGTACCTGATGAAAGAGCATTTGGACTTTGACAAGCCACTGAGGTTTCAATGGAGCGATTCCACATATCCACAGGATCTTCATCTTCGCCTAAATTATATGAGAATACAAATAATTGCACATTTTACAACAACAAAAAAACCAAAAATGGACAAACAATTTAATTACCTGATTCAGTGCCAACATCATAGTGGCTCACTATTCTAGACCATCTCTGCAGCGTAGTCCGTGCTTTCGTAGACAGTGATGATGGATCATCTATCTGCCCAGAGACTCCACCTTTAGGGGTCTGAAAAAAATCAAGGGTTTCATTTCTAGCGAACGTAGATATTCACGTAAAGGATAAAAAGGATAAAGCTCTCGGCGTTGATCAATCTCTAACAGATGCACCATGCATTAAACTTCACTAAGCATCGCTGGAGGAGACTGAATGCATGTTAGGCCCTTACAGTATCTCGCGGTGGTCTACCGATGTATCGATCCAGCGCTACTCTACTACCACACAGTCTGGTACCAATTTTCCGACCCCGCTGGGATAGGCTTGGGGACGTGGATAAGAATGTTTAATAAGAGAGTACCTTCTGAAGCGAACGATCCACTTTATCGCTTCTCCATATCGAATCAATGTATTCGAAGACCTACAATGAAAAGCGGTTCAAAACTATGGGTACCACCAGAAAGCCATCCGAAGACGCGAAAGTAAAATAAACGAGCCTTTTCTGTGGTTGATAACTTGTTTTCCGACACTCTACTCGTATTAGAATGCCAGATGGTGTAGAAGGCACGCAAAGGATCTTCCTCAAAGGATGAGTTCTGTCTGAGGCGCGACTCATTGTTAGTAGATGGTGAACGATGGACGACAGCTGTGAACAGGGTTTGCAAAGATTTGTACGTCAGCAGAAATAACCATAGCTCAGAAAAGTATGGTGATAAATAGGAAACAAGCTAAATAATGGTCTTCAAAATAATGAAACACTTACTTGATACTTACTTGAATGGCCCGTCCTCACTGGTTGTGCAGGCCCCAGCATAATCGCCAATTTTTGGAGATTTGCTGGTTAAGCCACTATGGTTCCTTGGAGTCCCGAGGTCAACCTGGCCAAAGTCCACCCCAGGTCTTCAACACCACGGACAGTCGCAGCCCTTGTGGATCAGAGGGAGATTTACCACCATGAGACTTTGATACCAGGACGGTGGTGGATCCTGCTATTGGCTTACTCTTAACTAGGCTTGCTGATAGAAACGCGGGACTCCTCAGCTTGGGAGATCCTGATAGGAGATGAATCTCCCGCTGTACATCGCAGTCCGACACCCAGGAACACCTCCCAGCCACGATGAGGCGGTAAACCGTTGGGAGGAATAATGAAACGAGAAAAAAACGAAAGCAAGTTGAATGCTCACGTAAACGATCGTTAGAGTTTGTCGTGGAAGACTTCCTAAGATTTTTCTCCTCTAACCACTTTTTAAAACGATTTTCGTAGTGATTCCACTGGCGAACACCCGTTGAGAGTGCCCTAAAAAGAGATCCTTACTTACTTGGATACTTGGATGGTTCGTCTTGACTAGTTATGCGGCCCCAAGCAT
Source organism: Angiostrongylus costaricensis (assembly GCA_900624975.1). Taxonomy (NCBI): domain Eukaryota; kingdom Metazoa; phylum Nematoda; class Chromadorea; order Rhabditida; family Metastrongylidae; genus Angiostrongylus; species Angiostrongylus costaricensis. Next base: position 93,422 of record UYYA01004182.1, on the reverse strand, counting down.
AATTTCCACTTTTTCCGGAGTTTTTTTTGGTCTAGCCATTATGCTTCCTTGAAGTCCCAGAACAGCCTGGTCCAATTCTACCCCATGTCCTCACCACTACAGGTAGTCACGACCCTTGGGGAACAGAGGGAGATTTGCCACCATGCGACAAGTCTGATACCAGGACGGTGGTGGATCCTGGTATTGGCTTACTCTTTGCTGGGTCTCCTAATGAAAACACCGGACTCTTTTTCAGCGTGGCATACTCTTCTGGGAGATGAATCGTCTCGCTGTACATCGCTGTCCGACACCCAGGAACAGATCTCGGCCACGATGAGCTGGTAAACAGCTGGGAGGAAAAAGAGATGTTTGGAATATTATGAGGAACGATGCCATCTCAGCATTAGTTCCTGTGAAAAGTTTCAATGAACAGGCTCGGGATATTTATCGAAAATAAGCAATGTTAAAGAACTAACTTTGGTAATACGAATAATGACTGTCCTTCTCTGTAACGCGAGTGATGCTGGTGATCTTTCCGTCTTTTTGCAGCCAGTGAAAGTCGTCTAACGACATTCTCGATTCGCTGGCATTTACTCTGACTATCAAAGCTAAAGAGTTGTTCTTAGATAAAATAAGGTCAATAGAAACTTCAGAAATATTCTTTGAAAATACTGGTGTTCTCACAGAAATGAAACCAATGTAAATACGACAAACACCGTAGTTACTGTACGTCAGCTTCACCAGTGAAGTAAATCTGCGTCAAAAATTATGTAACAAGTTAGTAAACTTACCGCTCTTCCGGATTCGTGAATCTACGTCCGTTCCACGGTTTCGGAACGCACAGCCAGTAACCGTGACCTTCCACGAATGGTCGCATTAGACACTCAACCACAATCTGAACATTTATATTTCACTACTGAACATCTGGACGACAAACAAAATGGAAATGAAAGGTGAGAAAAATAAGACCACTGAACGCAATCTATTCAAAATGTGCTAATTCGCGCGACTACAATTTGACGTACTTTTACAGACATAACGAATAATTACGTACTTTTTTTTTTTTTTACTAGCAAGCTGTTAAATTCTACTTTCTATTTGTATTTCCTTGTAATTCTTAATATGTCTTTTTTAGTCCTAACCACCATGATGCAATTAGAGTTGAGATATATTAGGTTAAAGTGAGAGCGGATAGAACCATTTGCATTGTATACAATGCATCCAGGGCACGTGATAGAAATAAAGTGAATTTAATCGGCAGCGTTGAGAACTGGTAGTTTCTTTGTCTTACAGAACTTCTTCTATAAAAGAAAGGTTACTAAAGGGAAAAAGAGGTCATGCTAGCAAAGTGAACCTCAACAGAAATAATTTCAGTGAATATGACGTACCATATTAGTCACTGATAGCAGAGTGATGGTTGGGAGACTTCTCTAAAAACATGAGAACACTGACTTCCCTCCCAGGAGCTCTCACAACTCATTTTTTAGGCGAGTTATGGATTCCTGCTTTATCTGGTCGAAGTGAAAATTTCGTGAGAAATATCATCATGAATGTCCACAACGCAGTTGCTAGAGATAGTGAGTTTCTTTTTCCTTTTTTCGCTAGTTATCGTTCTTTTCTGATCTTGGCCTTTTTCTGTGGATTTCTTCCGGTAGGAAAAGTGTTTTTGCATCTTTCTATTGTTTCTGATTATATGTTTATACTGCTAAATGTACCTCTCGACGAACGGTTTACCGCCTCATCGTGGCTGGGATCCTGGGTCTTGGGCTGCGATGTACAGCCGGAGGATTCATCGCCGCGGCAGTGCCTCCCAAGCTGAGAAGGAGTCCGGCGTTTCCATCAGGAAACCCAGCTAAGAGTAAACCTACACCAGGGTCCACAACCGTCGTGGTATCAAGCTAGTAGCATGGTGGCCAATCTAAAATGTCTGATCCACAAAAGCGACTACTGCCTTCGGTGATGACGACCTGGAGCAGACTTTGACTAGAGTGACCTCGGGACTTCAGGAAACCACAGACCAGTAAAACTCCGAAAAACGAAAATTATACGGAGGCCTCCACAACTAATGAGGATGGGTCATCCAAGTATCCAACTAACTAAATGCTGAATGTTCCAGATGGGAGCGTACTTCGTGATGCAAAAGAGATTTTCATTCATATGCACAGGAATTTTCGTGTTTCGAGGAATATTCGTGCACACTGGCTATTTGATCATCTCAATAAAACTGTGAGGATCGAAGACTCTCCTGGAGAGGTGTGCTCGTTTTATTGTTCTTTGAGCCTATCTTCAACAACTGTATACGTGAACAATTAATATTAATCTCAGTAAACAGCTTTCAGTTAGCCTTGACGTTAAGCCCTAACTAACTGCGTTCCTATGAACTGTTCTTGGTGAGATAATGCGGAAGTGCTAACATGTCTAGACTCTTAATGGCTACATTTTGGGTCGTTCCACCTTTTTCAGAGTGTTGGGTGGGACGTGTTATTTCGTCGCCTTATTCGATGGACGGGTTTACAACTTCAGTAAGGATCTGAGGCTTACTTTTTTGTTGATGAGCTCTTGTCCATTCTTTCTCCTCAGCGTGATATTTTCCAGGCATTATTTGTGAGTCAGTTTCGTACGCCTTTATAAGTGCGAACAGCAAGTACATGATAAGAAGAAGGGCTGTCATTTCCTGTATCATATTTCTCGGAGTAGTGTGAAGCAGTTAAGATTTAGTAGTTAGGATTTTCTGGAGTAGTTAGCTAACTGCTGCCAACTTGCGTGGTTTCGCACTTCTCCGAGAAATATGATTCAGGAAGTGACGGCCCTTCTTCCCGTCGCATGCTTGCTGTTCGCACTAATAAAGGCGTACGAAACCGGCTCACAAAGAGTGGTTGGAAGAATTCACGTTGAGGAGGAAGATAACTATAGTCGAACTCTAGTCGTTGTGGAAGGTTTTGAATGCATTCAGCATGTTTTCCATTTCTTAGGAGATTAGACCATCGCCATGCGCATTGTTCACAGAAAATGGTGGATTAGTACGCGCTCACTTCAAAAGAAAATTGGTTTATAATACGTTGTTGAGTCAGGTGTCATGGCCAAGCGTTCTTGCTTTTGATTCATTTTTGTATTCTAGTTTATCCAAAACGAGTTAAGAGTTTTGCGGGCTGAGATATGTGTCATGTGCGTCTAATGACGACAGGGTAACAGTTCAAGTATGGAAGCCAATCTTTTCACCTTTTCTTAGCCAAATTTTACTTGCTATGACTGCCTATTGAATAACTCAAGACTTATCCGACTCCTGTTGTGTAAAGCAAACTGGAGAACAATAGTGACTACATCTACAAGAGAGTAGTGGTCGATGGTCGAAGACTGGAGCTGCATTAAGAGACCTAGGGCGATAGAGCGATAGTGGTGGCAGTCGTTGTCCTATTGCAAACGCTTTGTTTTCTGCGTAATATTTATCAGGCCATTTAAAAATTGAGCCGCTGAGACACTTGTTTAGGGTTATGAGCCCCCAAATCGGCAAGTTATAAACGTTTGGTGCTCTTTCGTGTACGGTTAAACGGTGGCACAAGGGTGCATTGATGCGTATGAGTAGAGTAAGTTAACCTCGAACTCCATTACATCGTGGTGTTTAGACGTACTTGATGTGTTCCACAGGAGTATTTTGATGTTCTGTAGATGGACTGATACTAAGTTAGAGCGCAGAAAGTGAGTTTTATGAATCACCCATTGCTATCCGTTGGACAACTTACAGAGCTGTTGGATAGTCTAAAATGTTAGGTTCGCTGGTTATCAACGGGATGTCGCGTATTTGTTTTGTTAAGCAACCATGCACATTAGTAGTTCGTTGTTGTCATTCTTACTTAAATCCCTTTATAAGGGCGATAAAGAGAACCATTGTCAAGATGTCTATTGGTTATCCAGAAATTAACGTGACCTAAAACACCACCAAGTGTTGCTTTCCAAAAAGGAGGCAGCTATAAGTGAAATCATTACTGGCTTTCTCCATTGTTCGTTTAACAATTGTTGTTTGGGAAGTCCTTTTACAAAATTTAGAAGTACTTTTTGGTAAAAATAGTATTATCCTCGCCAGTATATCAGATCGTGCTCTCATCGTTTTCGATTTTTTGGAAACTTTTTCTCATTTTCAGAGTGAGTACAGTAGTGAAATGACCGTGGTAGGTATCATCGCTAAAGACGGCGAAGCCAGTGATTACGTTGTTGGAGAAGAATTCAGAGTTTGTGTGGACACCAAGGTTTCTTCCCTTCTACTAGAATAACTAATTGAATAAAAATTATTGGTGTGCTTTTATTATAATTTGATTTCAGGTCACTTATATATCGCGATACTATCGCCACGTTTTTGTTCTCGATCTAAGCCCTTCGGCACTTGTTGCTGTTAGAATTGCTTCTGTTCTTTTAGTAGCTCTGATTAAGAATGTCTAGCGTAAAACGCAAAGAGAATGATTAGTTTGTTTAGGATGAGGAAAGTAATTGCTGCCTTCATACGAAACTATTGGAATGTCTACGGCTTAGTATGGCTTCCGTAACTAAAAGTGTAGGTTCTCGTACAATTTGTATTAAGTACCGGGTTTGTTTCTTGCAGTCGCATATAGTTCTGAACAGGATTTTGACTTGTTAAATATCTTGTATTATTATTTTTTATGCTATGGGGCTCGTGTAGCGCAGTGGTGGGAGGTGCCCTGTAATACACATAGGGTCGATCCCCTCACTCTAGTCTCAGTAAGCCTTCCATCCTTCCGGGGCCGCCAGACTGGTAGCAGACTTGTCTGGGAGGATAGCAACAATTACTCGATAAATCGGTAGACCACCACGAGTCATTGTATGGATCAGATATGCATTCAGTCACCTTTAATGTTGCTTAATGAAGTCGATTGCATGGCGCATCCCTCAGGAATTGATCACCGTCTACAGCTTTATCATTTATTATTTCTTACGATTTGTTAAGGCGCCTGTATTGTTTCGTCAAGCTTGCGGCTGCATACAATGTCGGATGTAATTCTGTTTTTTCGAGTGTCCTCCAGTAGTAATTTGTTGTCCATTATCACTTTTCACTACCAAGGTTTGGATGGTTAAAAAGGTAAGAAAATGGAGCTCTCGGCATTATTCTTTCTGATGGATGCGCCATGCATTCGCTTTCACTAGTCGTTGTGGGAAGGTGACTGAATGCATAACTGGTCTACACAAAAGCGCGCGGTGGCCTACTGTTGTATTGAACTTGTACTGCTATCTTCCCAGACAAATCTGTTACCAAGCTGCCGACTCCAGTGGGGTGGAAGGGTTGGTGTGCCTGGGGCACGGAGATCAATCCCGTGTGTATTGCACGGGGCTCCCGACCACTGAGCTGCACGCGTTCCTCGAATGGTAATGATCACAATAATGTGAAATACATTTTCAATACCATTATTTTCTTCAATATTTTGTTCTTTAGTTCACTATACCTGGAACACGTCGTATATTCTGCCCTCAGATATATGTAAGCGTGTGCGTTTTCATTCCATTTTTAGCGTTTGAACAGGATCTGGTAGGTTTTCTGTTTTGCTTTCTTATTTTTTTGAGTAGAAGAAATCTTAGATATTGCAATATCCTCTTTGTTGCTTCTAAAGTCTTTCATTTGTCACCAGGTGTGCCCGTGTTGTTCACGTTTTTCCTAGGTACTCGTACAAGGGATTTTGTTAACCGAAAGCAACATCAACAATGTTCTTCATACTGTTACTCAGAAATTCAACGATTTGCTGAATGGTTTATATGATTATTCCAAAGGGATTTTACAGAAATGGGGTACACTGCGAAGAAGGCACAGGGTTAGTTATTTGACTTGCAAGATTCCGTAAACGGTTTTTGATACGAAATTTGTCTTCGATAGATGTTGTTTAGAACAAGTTCGACTCCACATGCGGTGATGTGGAGTGCATTGGCGAATACGACGCATCCAGGTCATTAACTACTGGAAATGGCAGTTTACCAACTAAGGTAGTGCATTCTATATTCCTTTTTTGCAGTTAACACGAGGATGGGGCGCGTGTAGCACAGTGGTCGGAGGAACTCTGCAATACATATTCTATCGATCCTCGTGACCAAGGCTCACCAAGTCTTCCATTCCTCCGGAGTCGGTAAATTGGTACCAGACTTGTCGAGGAGAATAGTAACACTGGCTCAATACATCGGTAGGCCACTGCGAGCCATTGTAAAGCCTAGATATGCATTCAGTTACCTCCAGCGATGCTTAATGAAGTCGAATGCACGACGTATCCCTCAGAGATTTATTAACGCTGAGAGCTTTATCCTCTTATTCGTTATTAAGACGTGACGCAAACAAAAAAAAGTGTCTTTAGGTTATGCTCTATTTCTTCTGTGTGATTTTCTATGTATTCTATAATCTTTGGTGAGACCATGTGTTGGTAACTTTGTTCTCACCTTAGAGCTACAAACTATTATCAACTTCATTGAATCTTTTATAGGTTTCGAACAACGTAACGTCTAGAAGCACTTCATTCTCTGTTCGAAACATTATGGACTACACTAAAGGAGTATGGTGAGTGTGATGTGGTTTTGTGTCAACTACAAGTTCAACATTGAGCTATCCCTTTCGAAACGTCGAGGTTTTTGTGCATTTTTGATTCGAAACCAAGTTAATAAGGAGTGTTATGGCGTGAAATTTTGCCCATATAGATCGAAGTTACATTAACTAGACAAGGTTTTTAGTTTTTGTCTGGTTTGCAAAACGCGTCGTCACATATTATGCGGGTCGCACCATTTCTTTAATTCGATTCTTCGTGTCCACTATCCATTAAAATCTTGGAATTATGCGTGATTTCGGTTGCTACTTGAAGGTTTTGGCGTTCTTCATAAAAATCCTGAGCAGCCATTTCATGGGGTTCCTAAATCTTCTGAGTCGTAATGATCCTTACAGACAAATCTGGTAACAATTCCCCGTCCCAGGATTAATGGAAGGCTTGGTTGGTTAAAGGCGGAGTCAAGCATGGTTTTATGCATATTAACAATCTCTCAAAGATATTAACATCCTCTATGGAAGTCATTTCGAAATTGTGGAGTGGTCTCTGGGTCATTTTCTCACTGGCGGTTTATTTTAAAACAGGAGTGTTTTCTTGTGCTTCTTATAATTAATCGATAAATTATACAACGTGGATGCTGTGACGGGTGTCAATAATGGGAGGGTTTCGTCTTAAAAATTTCTCACTTAGTGATTTAAAAAGAACCTCTCTTTAGACGAGTTCATTTCGTTGCCGAAACATTGCTTGTTTTGAAGAGAGTCTGCACCGTAGAACTGTTGCGTTTCAGAAGGGAACAGAGACTTCTGTGATTTATTTAAACATTGAATCATCGAAAGGACACCAGAGTGGATAGGTATTCACAGTCTGCTTCCTACCTATCATTAACAACTTTGATGAATATTGTTATGAACTCGTATAGTAGTTCCCAAAACAACTTCATGTGAACAAGCTAGGCTTTCATCAATACGTCCCTATAGTATGTCTTATCTATCGCTTTACCTTGCATATATCTAACACCGTTTACAGTTAATACGTTTCATACATTTTGTTCTTCTTGCAGCCCAATACTCCAAGAATTAACGTATGTTAAATGTAATTTACATCCGGTACAGCCTTCAGCTACTTGCAATCATTAAAATCACGCCGTACGTTCACTTCAGTGTGGGCATTATTGGGACCACCTAAGCAGAAATATTTGTTACATTGGCTGCATGTAGTACTGGCCTCCGTGCTTTGTATGCAGTGGGATTTGGGCTCCCAAGTTGTTAGAAAGGTCTGTAGAGAATAAGTAAAACAAGCCATAAAAAAGAGAAAGTGCTCGTATTGGTATAAATGGAGAGGAACATTCACTAGAAGCAGGTGATGAATCATGAAGTCACTGATGTATCAGGGGCCTCCGAAACGATTTGGACATGGTGGCAATGGAGTATCCCTTTGGAGAAGTGGGAACTGGTCAAGGTAAAGAAATGGACATCAGCGCATTCCATCTAAGAGAAAAATGCGTAGCACACCTAAATTAGTGCGCATGTCCCGATAAAAATTTAGTAAACTCCTAGTTGTGTCAAAGAACGTTTACCTATAATGCCTTATCGGAAGTGAAGTCAATCGCTGCGATAAATCGTAGTAATCGTACAGAATGAACGGATATATAGAAGCATTAGCACCCATAGAACAGTAGTGCAAAGCTTCTTCTATAAGTCTATTAACGTTTGAACTCCTCAAGTACACTAGTCGTCGAAAAAATGTCGAAAGTTATCGATGGACTGACATCGCATGTAAAGCATTTTTGACAAGCAATTTGTTTTCGTCTCATTCTCAATCGCTATGCGTCCTATAGAAAGAGAGGATATCAAAACCATGAGATAGTCATGGTAGTTTACTTCGTTTACACGACTTCGTTAGTCTTCGTTGTTTTCATCAGGAACCCCAGCTAATAGTAAACCAATACCAGATCTGCCACTGTCTTGATATCAAATTTATCGCATGGTGGTTATTAATTAATTAGAGTTAAAATCTACCTCTGATCCGCAAGGGCGGCGACCGCCTAGAGTGGTGATGACCCGGGGCAGACTTTGGCTAGAGTGACCTCGAGGGTCCAGGTAATCACAGTGACTAAACCAGCAAAACTCCGAAGAAATGGAATTGATGCGTTTGCTCGCATAACTAGTGAAGATGGAACATCCGAGTATCAAAGTAAATAAGTATGATTCGATGATGGACGAGCTGGTTTCGTCATCGGATAGAAAACTTACTTGTGTACAAGAACATGAGAACGTCCATAGCGGAACATAGAGTATACATAAAATAGAAGAGTACAGAATCTTGCAAAACATAGAAGGAACCAAATTTATAGAACGGAAATTACATTGAAAGGACGGGAGTAATCAAAAACTGTCAGAGTGACCGATGTAACTTCCATATGTTTCACAACTAAAAATTAGAGGCTTGGCGAGAATGTTAAGCAGCACCGTTACTGCAGCGCTTCCGCCGCACAGAAAGATATGATACTGGCCATAAGTCGTTGTGTTTAGGTCCGTGAGCACAACTGAGGACGAGAATTCTACCAGAAACCCACTGTGTGACGGCTACGTGCATCCAGAATGGGCGTTGATCTTCATGTTGAGACTTGGTCTTATTGCTGTGCAAATGATGCATGAAAATACTCAGTCAAGTTGGTTTCATGGCTTTCTATACATCTGGTTTTTCTTTTTCTTTTCTTTGAATTTTCTTACATCTCGGCTCTGTGTAGCTAGTAAATAAATAAATTTTAGACATAATAGTCATTACGGATGCAGTATGCGGTATGCCTGACGCTAATGCTCTACAACAACTGCTGAGCCAGTTACGTAGCTACACAGTGTCCTGTTCATTCATTCAGGTAAGGAAACGTTTGTGAAATTGAGGACGTTTAGTTCTTTGTGGTAACTAGATCTGAAGCGGAAATGCTTTGCTTCAAGTTTTCCTGTTCATAAGGGTGTTGTAGAAAACGGACAATTTTGTACAGATTTCCGATGTATTTCATCCAGTTCTTTTACATGCGCATATCGGATGTATCCTTCTTTCTTCGTCTTTATTCTTTCATTAAATATTCTTTTCCTTTCCTTTTCCAGATTCTTTGTTACAAGATGAAGTATCTTTTGTGGTTGGGCTATTTGTTGCGCTCTTTCGCGGTTCATTTTCGAGCTACCTTTTCTGATCTATCAATCTGTTTATCGGTCTTTTCCTTAGTCTGGCTATATAAACAATATTATTCATAGCTCCTATGCAAACCGAGCTTTATACGAATAGCAGATCAGTGAAGCCATTTGTCGAACTTCTGGGTTTTTTTGTAGTCATTGTTATTTCGCATTGAGGGCTTACTAACGTTGCTTGTTCTGTCAGCACATAAAAATGGGGTCTAGAGGTTTTCCATATTAAGCGTTTTAAGATAACTCCCACGTCCGACTTTCTATTAACCTCGGCATTGATTGAACAATTCTTTTGAACAAGCGTAGTTAGCTTCTGTTGAACGAGAATTAAACTGAAACAATGTAAATAAATGTATGTACATAAGTTTACTGACAAAGAGCTGGCAGTTCTATGTGAATCGATTCTTTATGGCACAAAGGCATGCAAGAATCCTACTGGCTCTTACTGTATCCTGTGTTACTTGCGCAAAGCCTCAGGAGACCTTCTTCCATAGAATAGCTAATCACTAAGAATGTAATGTGAATTCGAAATATGCAACAAAGCTCGGAAAATAGAGGAAGCAATAGATGCCATGTTTTTTCACTTTCGAAAATGTTGTCTATTTACAAGGTCAAAATAGGTACACATAGGGCACAAAAGCACAATAGCGATGATGTTGAAGTAACGGTCCGTATCCTTGCCCAGGAATCAAAAACATCAACGCGCATGACTCTTGAGACGAACAATTCTTTCTACTTCTGTTCAGCAAACACGAGGTGCTATTTTATTTTATTTACGTACAAGCTGACGTTTCGGCGGATTTCGCCTTCCTCTGAGCCTGGAAGGGTCAAGTTGACAGCAATCCACTCGGCCAAACACCTCCATAACCAAACAGAGAAAACGCTAAACCAAGATTTCAATTACATTTAGCATAGCTCTGCACACTCACCGCTTTCTGTGAGTCTTCCACTGAGTATGTCGTGTGAAGACCAACCGCACAGAATTCACATAATTCGTAATGTGCCCCTCCCATCAGAATAACATGTTTATATTCTGCCCAATATCACGCGTGGTAATGAGGCATTCTTCCCTGCGGTTCATTTTCGGATTTCTGGAATTAATCCAGAACGCCTGGAGAATTTTGCGCACTTGTGTTCTTGATCCTGCGCGAGGATCGTGACACGTACTTCAAAGTCCTCCCCGTTATATCTCTGGGTCCTATGCGTGCCTGGCGGGGTGTTTCGTTTATGTTTGCCGGCTAGGTGTTCTTTTATGCGGACACAGAGGGGTCTGCCCGTTTCGCTAATGTATTCGGCTCGCCACGCCTTACAGGAGATCAGATAAACTATACCCCTGTTCATGCAATCACCGTCTTTGCCATAGGGGCAAACTATGCAATTTTGCATTGCACATAGTCGGTCATATAGACGGTTACGAACTATCTGGAGCCTAAGATTACTCAGTGGCATTTCAACTACGCTTACCGATTTCTCTAGACGCGCCCTTCTTAACCAGCGTTTTATAGCTGCACTTACATCATTTGAGATGAAGGGTAGGATAAACTGGACCTTTTTATCGCTGGAGTTGCCGTTTGGAGGCCTCCGACTTCCTCTGCACCTATCTCGAGCTACAGTTTCGTAGCCATTGGAAATGGCTATTTGCGGCGTCGAGTTCCGGGACTCCTCTCTCTACTCTGTTCTCGTGCACACGTTGGTTACCATTCGAAACATGTTTCCTACAAGCGCTCTTTTCGTGTGAGAGGGGTGAGAGGAGAGGTAATGTACGAAGATGTTTTTATTGCTTGGCTTTCGGTACCACTTCGTAATATTTTCTGACAGGTTAATTTGGCCGTTCAGGAATGGAAGTCAGTTTTTTTTTTCTTTCTCTCGAGTGAATTTAATATACTCTGACTGTTCGTTCAACAACTCGAAACATCTGTCAATTTCTTCTTGTGTTGAACGAATGACCAAGCAGTCATTTATATATCTACAGTAGAGTAACGGCCCAAAGTCGATTACTGGTGCTGCCACCTTAGACATAAATGCAGTGGCAAGGCTTGGTGCTAGTCGTTGTCCCATTGCCGCCCTCTCATTTGTGCGTAATACCTCCCAGACTATCTGAAAATTGAGCAGTTTAGGTACTCCTTTAAGATTGTCATCAACTGCTAAATCGAGGAGCCATACATGTTTATTTCTCCTTCATGTTGTAGAAGGAGTTCGAACATGGCTTGCATTGCGGAGTCATTTGACACGTTTGTATGAAGGGCGGTAACGTCGAAGGACTCCATCACGCACGCGCTGTTGGGCCGCGCAGTACGTAGACGATCCAGAAACATCTGGGTATTCGTAAGATGGGCTGGAATGTGTTTCATCAACTGATTAAATATTAGGGTTTTAAGATAGTTTGCACATGTTTGGCGATGTCACATTAATATCACGTCACATATGTTGCTAATGGCTTTACTGTGAAATAGGTGCTCAGTTTTTACCAAAATACCTCTCTGCTGCATAAAGTATTGCCGTTCGATAAAGGCTAAGTGTTGTTCTTCTTTTGGTTCACAATTGTTCCGAGAGTTTTAACGTTTGTGATATTTTAGGCACTCATAAGTTCGAGCCGAGTGGAAATACTGCGATATCTCAGCTGTATCAGTTTTGTTTGAGGTTACCAGTGACTTGTAACACTAGTTAGACTGAACCCTTAGTTGTGAGATGTGTATCTCTATGTGTCTCTTTTCATATATAGGTATTATTTATGACGTTCACAATCTCGGGATTTTTTGAAGAGATTTTTGGAGAGTTCTTCCCCACTGGTATCTAATTATTCTCTACTCCGCTCTTGTTATTCACTTATTCTGGCGCCGTTACCACTTTCTCTTTTTAATTCGATGCCAATGGTTCTATCACTTCAGCGCCACTAACATGCATGAGTTTGTTCTCTGTGTATTATAAAGTACTATGTGTTTTCGATGCGCGTGTGGCGCAGTGGTCGGAGGCTCTCTTAGACACACATATGGAATCGGGCCCCGCGCCCATGGCTCGCAGAGCCTTCCATGCCTCGGGGGTCGGAAAATTGTTATCAGACTTGTCTGAGAGATTAGCAGCACTGGCTCGATACATCGGTGGACCATCGCGAGTCATTGTAAAGGCCAGATATGCATTCAATCACCTCCAAAGATTTTTAACGAAGTTTCATGGCCCATCGCTCAGGAATTGATCAACGCAAAAAGCTTTGTCCTTTTTATCCTTTATGTATATTCGAGCGTTCTGCTCTGATCTCCACTGTAGTCGTTCTAGATATTCTTGTTCGTTCTTAAAGAGTATTTTAAACTTTCGCGAGAAGTCCAGTGGTTAGAGATACCGTGAAATAGACTCGTTTACCATGCCCGCTGGTTCGATCACTCTTCAGAACACTAAACTCGAATCTCTCTGTGATCATCAAGTTGTTACCACTCTCCCTTCGGTCCGTAATAGCCCTGCAGTTGACCATGTTGAACACGTGGGAACGCTCTTTAATGTCCTTCAGAGTTCCAGGTAATCGATCAGGATTCGAAGAAATTGATGAAAAAAATGGGATCTTCAAGTAGAATAAGGACCAACACTCGAATCCGAAGAGCTTTGTGGATGACGAATACAAGGTAACGAACCTGAAAGATGTCCTTGGATTCGCGCCATGCATGAGAACAGGTCGTGTGAATAATGTAACAAAAAATTTTTCTCTCAGCAAGTTGGCACGGGAGTTAGTGAACAATCACAGGGTTTTTACTGGCCGCTAGAAGACCTGCGCATTTGGCAGCGGCTTCCCAAAATATAATCATTTGTGCTCGATGTCATCTAACGAGGAGCCAGATAGCCTGAGTGCCTGGCTTATCTTCAAACTGCTGTGATGTGATGATTTGATGAAGCCATAGAAGTTCTCGTTTTCTTCGTTGTTTTTCCACTTTGCGTCAATAAGGTCTGTAATAGTTGATATAGACCCTCTGAATTTAATACCACGATCTCGATCGATATTTGGATCATGCACTGGTAGGAAACTGTGGTTAATTCTTCTCGTTGAAAACAATAGTTCTACTATTGTCCTTTCCGGGGAGTAACGCGTTCACCACCACACCATGCGGGTCCTTCGTTTCGCCTGTCTCTCAGCTAGGTCTATCGATCAGTGCCGTCAGCAATCACCCGTCAACGGAATTGATCTGGGTAGCCCACATCGGCATTAAACCCAGTTAAGTTGAGGTTGTAGTTGAATTCACAATGTTTACTTTTTATTTTCTGCGTTCTATAATTTTTATGGCAGAGTATTAAGCAAAATACAATCCTTCGTGCACGTTCACGGGTGATTGCTGACGGCAGTGATCGATAGAACTACCTGAGAGAGGTGAAACGAAGGACTCGCATGGTGTGGTTGTGAACGCGTTACTACCCGGAAAGGACAATAGCGCGTTCGTTCCCTACCGCAGACACCTGAGGTCCGGAGTTTTGCAAATATCTCAGCAGTCTTGTGGTTGTATTTCGCTTAATACCCTGCCATAAAAATTGTAGAAGGCAGAAAACAAAAAGTAAACATTGTGAGTAGTTTTACTGTTATCGCATTTATAGATTCGTCCGTAAACACTAGGTTCACCTGACTTCCTTGTTCTCATTTTATTTCCATCGTTTCCAGTTTTTTTCATAAGGACATTTGCTAAAGTCACACATTGTTTCCTTAGTAACCTGTTCCTTTTTTAACTTATCGCCTAACTGACGACGTTTGTTTATTACCTTGTGATTATTAATTTTCAGCTCCAAGGACGATCACGTAGCGAGGCATGTTTTGGCCATGTAGCCTCGTGTGAGCTGTTTCATTTCATGGCAATGGCAACGTTTGGGGTGTACATTCCCAATTGTCGTTGTTCGATTGGCGTTGACATGAACGATATCCGTGAACCGTTGGTTTGCTCTGAAGACGAAGAAGTGGACGAGAGTGAGTTCAAGCCGCTGAATCCCTTCCATAGGTAGGTATGCAGTCACCTAGGAAGTGTCTTTATAGCTCTGCCATTGTTAGTTTTTTTTAAACGGAGGAGTCCTTGCTCGGACAATAAAGATTTACAACAAATTTTTATTTTCATTTCAAATCGTTCCAGTTTTTAGCTAGAGATCCACCATGTATTAGGTATGTTAGCAGGTGCACGACTTGTTGTTTACTCAGTTGTTTTTCAGGGCGTTGTTATGTTGGTGTTTTCAAAATGCTCTCCAAGATAACGTTCATATAACAAATCTAGTGAACGAGATCAATCCTGAATTTGCGCAGTTGTATCGAAAGTAAGCCCAGGATTTCTTTTTGCCCTGAAAGAACACTAATTACTCCTCTTTAGAGACGTTGTCAGACATCGTTATATTCGTTCAGTTTATCAAAGTGCACTGCATGAAATATTGTATATTCGTCTACGTGAAGGATTTACACTGAAGCAAGGTTTGAAATTCTGTGATTAGATTTGATGATTTGAAGCTTTTCTCATGAAATTCTGTGAACTATTTGGCGAACTGACATTCTCTTCAAACTGCGTCTGATTTGAAAGGGGTGTTTCATGAATGATCCGTTTACTGCTCCCTTTCCTTTTGTTTTTTTATTTGAAGCTGGGTAGCGCAGTGGTTGGTGTTGTCCCAAAGGCGCTATAAGGGATAGAACTAGCTGAGACACAGGCGAAACAAAGAACCCGGATGGTGTGGTGGTGAACGCGTTGCGTCCGGAAAGAATAATATCGTGTTCGTTCCTCACCGCACACATCTGCGGTCCGGAGTTTTGCAAATATCTCATCATTATATAAAGGCGCTATAGTTCGACCCTCTCCACAACACTATTATCCAACCTACGTGGGAACTCCTTAGCTTAACCATTTCTAAGATTGCAAAGAGAATTGACTCTACCAACATTCTACGACATTCATTAGAAGACAAAATCTCTAAGCAGCAGCCGAAACAACGGAATGTTCGAAGACCATTGTGGCTATAAATGCGAGAAAAACGAATCGAATGCAAAAAGTGCTGGGATCTATACAGTTGATGTGGTGATGGGTCATATAAAACAAAATGCAGGCAGAATTTCAATTTTTATTCAGTTACAGTGCGCTTATGTCAAGATGGTACTCAAATGGTAATTGTTCTGAGCATGCCATTTCACCCATTGGTCTTCATTGATTACACAATAATAGCAAATTGGCCGTCGGACAAGAAGAGTCGGTATGCGTCTACGAGTGTTTTCTATTCTCTTTTAGACGTATTTCCTCTTAAGAGAGCTTTTTCTAGGGAAAATATAACAGTAGATCTCGTTATACAAGCTCCATATAATGAACTGAAGGATCTGTTATCTGAAGGTCAATTCCCTAATGCCGTAAGGCAGAAGCTTGTGAAATCTCTCCGTAATTCAGTCGATGAGTGAGTATTTTTCTGTTAAAATAGCAACTGCAGGAAATTTTAAGCTTGCTAATATATGAGATTTCCTACATTTTCATTTGAAGTGTAAAATCTCGTACTTCTCGAAATATTATAGTTTTCTGCCACCGATTTTTTGCTTAACTAGTGAGCGAAATCGTACGCGTTCGTATACTCCTAGCAGGCACGTAGTGCTGATTTCTTGCTGTTACAATTGCTATTTATTTGCTATTAAAGGGCCACATGTAAGCGCAGTAGCCCCCCTACAATACGCATGGGATCGATCCCAGCTGCGCATGCTCACCAAGCCTTCCATCTCTCCGGGATCGGCAAATTGCTACCAAACCCGTCCGGTAGGATAGCAGCACTGGCTCGATACATCGGTAGGCCACTGCGAGTCATGGGCCAGATAAGCACTTGGTCACCTCTAACGATGCTTAATGAAGTCGAATGCGTGGCGCATCTCTTAGGGATTGATCAACGCCAATTGCTTTAACCTTTTATTTCTTAGCCTTTAGTGCGTGAAAGTAAAAATGCATCAATTTGACTCATCCAGGCTTTGAAGGAGGCGAAACTTTGTGGGAGGAAAACGAGACATGTATCCTTTTTGTTTACCTAGTATTGTTAATATTGGTATTTACCTATATTATTATTGCTGTTATTATTTTTATAGCATTCTTGAAGCCGATCGTGTACTGCTACATATCCATGCATTCAACACGGATCCAGTGTTCTACCGTATTCCAGTGGGTGTATCGGCAAAGATACCGATATTCACTGTTGATGACAAAACGAAAGAGATGACCGTCTTTCTGGGGTGGGAAATTCTTCAGTTTCTTTCTATTACAAATCGCACTTCTTTCCGTAGGAATGGATTCAAAGAATTTTAGCACTCAACGCGAACAAGCGAAGACATTCGTGGGATTCTGGAGTTCGTTGTGCGAGTTAAGCGAAAAGTCATGGTAACTCTATATTTTGCTTTGAAAGGCTTCTGAACCTATTAGAACCTTTCAACTTCGTGCTAAATAAAAGCCAATACCAATAATAATTGTTTTGAGGCAGAAATGGGTGCATGTGCATTCTGAAAGGATTATTTTAAAGAGTTCCAACGTACCGTTCAATATGTTTGGCGCGAAAAATGATGTGAAGGTGAATTTCATGCTTTCTAATATATTTGGTACTGAAACGATTTGAATTGAGAAATTTGAAAGCTAGTAATTGTGGAAGTGGGTTAGTAGTTTTATAACTTGAACACACTTGAAAACTTGGACGGCCTGTCCTCACTAGTTGTGCGGACCTCACCATAATCACCACGTATCGGAGAATTGCTGGTTAAGCAATTGTGGTCCCCTGGAATCTCGAGGTCAGCCTGGTCAAAGTCCACCCCAGGCCGTCACCACTACAGGGAGTCGCATCCTTTGTGGATCAGAGCGAGATTTGCCATGTGACTTTGATACCAGGACGGTGGTAGGTCCTGGTATTGGTTTGCTTTTGGCTAGGTTTCCCTATGGAAACGCCGGATTCCTTCTCAGCTTGGGAGACCCTGCCAGGGGACGAATCCCCCAGTTGTACATCGCAGCCCAACACCCAGGAACATCTCCCAGCCACGTTGACGCGGTAAACCGTTGGGGGAGTTTTGCAACAGTTATTGCCCAGTTTTATAATTAGTTTAACGTATTAAGAAGTTAACAATAAATGCTAGAGTTGGACGATATAACTACAATAATGCTGACACATTTGCAAAGCTCGGGATCCGCAGGTGTGGGTTG
Organism: Angiostrongylus costaricensis; assembly: GCA_900624975.1. Lineage (NCBI taxonomy): Eukaryota > Metazoa > Nematoda > Chromadorea > Rhabditida > Metastrongylidae > Angiostrongylus > Angiostrongylus costaricensis. The sequence continues at coordinate 75,578 of UYYA01004182.1, read as the reverse complement.
TGTAGATCGAACCTTATTGTTAGCCTTTCTGGAGGCTAACGTGTTCATCACCACCTCATCATACCCTGCCATAGAAAAAGAATAGGCGATAAATAAAAAGTGATTACATTGGATGATGTAGTTTTCTTTGGAACTTAGTGTATATGGATAAATAACTAGATTTGTATTGGGTTTATTCAGATTGACTGTCGAGCTGCTGACGAGAAGCTGCACGAATTGCTTAGAAAACAGAGTTCTTTTTGTCTGGTAGAAAGGCAGATATATATTACGTTTATTTATGGGTTAGCGTATTTGTTTCCGTATAGTTTTTTGCTTTTTATTCCATTTGTCTATATTTTAGGGAAAACAGCGATATACCAGTGTATTTTTACATGATCAAGGTTACGTTGGAGCCACCGTGCCTTATACTTCGAACGGCATTCCTGGGCGGGGTTAGCAGCATAACTCGAAGAGATGTAATGTTTTAAATTTGTGTCAATCTAATTTTTACCCTATTTTTAAATAGTATGTAGTAGTATATTTATATTATTAATGTCATTGTTAAGGTAGTTGATGCTAATCGTCGACGATTATTAGATCTTCGTCTTATGGAAGATGGAAAAGAGACGGTTTCTTGTTTATATTACTTACTAAACCACTAAGTTTTGTGCTATATAATAAATTTGATATTGCTCTATGGAGTGGTCGATTTAGGAAGCTTTGTCCGTTATTCGACGACCACTTGAACGAATCATGATTCGTTATCGGTCGATTCCCAAAGATCTGCAGACTATCGTCCGAGTTCGGGAAGATGATACATTGGAGGATCCGAAGCTGTTAATACTACACAATGCGATTAGCAAGTATCTTGAATGTCGGTGAGTATTATGGAGCTGGCCATTTCTCGATTTTCTAAGTTTCTTTTTTGTGTTTGAGAATGTCCGAGTGCTCAGTTCCGTGAATTTCTTTATCTCTAAAATTTCCTTTCATGTAATCTGTTAAATATTAGTACTTAACTGCCTAAGATTTCTGTGATATCCGTGGATTTGCCTTCACATCACTGACGATGTCAAGTTTGTGAAAGAATTCAAGTAAATATACGAGAACTTGTATTGTGTATGTTTTCACGTTGTTTTTTTCACCCATCTTTTTTTTTATAATTGGGTTTATATGCGACTTTGAATTGCTAGGGCTCATATGTTCTATTTCTTAACCACACTTTTATAGGCGACGTATTTGGAATCTACCTCAACTGAATGCGAAAAATGATCGTACTTATCGGCCAACGGCTGAGTATATACTTAGCGTACTGATGCAAAGACGTCTTGAGGAGGGGTTCCGCGTTGCTTGGGCTCACGGCGGTATCGTAGGATTCTGTCGACAGGTGAGTGTTGTCACAAGGTGAAAGGATTGTTTGTATAGTTTCAACTGAGATTTCAGTCTTTTCAATCAAAGATTTGAATTTTTAGACGTTGATTTGACATTATGATCGTAGAAGATTCTCTCTTTGATTTCCGTATGTTAGGATTCAATAAGAAGGTTTCGGTCTTGGATAGGATTTTTGGAACAACATATCTCTTTTAAAATTTAATTTTGTTGATCAAGGCAAGATAATTGCAATTGGCTGTGTACCTTTCCCGAGCACCTCTATTACCTGTATTCGCGTTAATAGTCAGGTGACTTGGGCGCAAGGCGATAAATCTTCCATTTTTCCGTGTCGCATGCGAGAATAGCCTAGTGGGTTCTGCTCGCTCTAGGAAATCGGTAAGCATCATTACCTTTCTTCTAGGCTTTTCGTGAAAAACTCTGACCATTGGGTCGATGGTTTTTCTGCAAAACAATGCATTTGCACAAATCATCAACATTCTTTCCACACAAACGTTTGGAACGCTGGATGTCAAAAAGTCGTCAAAGGTCTTTTAGCTGTTTGTCAATGATATCTTAGTGTTTCTTCGATTAAGTCAACTACGTGAAGCATATATTTATTTATATGGTCTTATAAACTGATCTTCTTCAACTGATGCGAGGTTGGTACATGTCTTCGTTGTCATTGTCGTTGTTGTTGGTGTTGGTGTTGGTGTTGTTTGTCGATGACTGACGTTTCGGCGATTTCGCCTTCCTCAGAACCGTGCTGTGCTGGGGCTGTCCCACTCGTAACAGTACGGCTTCAGCCATCGACAAACATCACCAACAACAACGACAACAACAACGACAATGAAGACTTATACCAACCTCGCATCAACTAAAGAAGATCAGTTTATAAGACCATATAAATAAATATATCAGCTGTCTATGCCGAGGTTTATAGAAAGTCGGTCTTTTGAGTTATTACGTGAAGCATAGTTTCTTACTCCAAAGGTAATCATTGCTATTTTTTATAAGAGTGTGGTTTAGAAGTGTTCCACTGCTACTTATGTTTGCAACCATTGTGCAGAACATTGTTCTTCACTGAGGAAGCTTTTCCTAAGAATGGGGTTGGCAAGAGATTTTTATTGTCGCGAAGCAAGAAAGAAACGCCAACTGGCTTTCAACCGAAGATTTTTCGTTCTTCATTCGATGCGCATAACTTCGGCGAAGTGGTATTACTAAGTTTTTTTTTTCAAATTTTTATACCTAAATTCAGTGTTAATTGCAATGAAAGCACGAGTATTAGTGACTGCTAGCAAAATCGGTGCTAATAACCTGGTGAATATCCATAGATGGTAATTCTATCGATAATAAAAATATCCTGAAAATTCCGTAATTTATATCTGTTATCATGTACTGTCCAACACACTATTCTAGAATCTTCTGATGATTTCAGCTAGAAATTCTGTTGCACCAGTCAGAATTATCTTAAAAAAAGGAATGGTGGTGAATGAAGAGTTGGATAAACTTCGTTTAGAAAGGAAGCTGCTTAAGAGTTTCTGTAAATCCGTGATTGTTATGAGTTAAAAGAGGAAAGAGAATTTTACCGTCTTCCTGTCATCGTATTAGTGTTCAAATAAATTGAGCGGTAACCAGTAAATTCTGTGTTCAAATCACCTACCAGGTTCACTTCGTGGGCTGTACTAACTTATGAGTATCATATTTCAGCATGTCGTTCTTCTCAAATCCCTCTTAATGAAAAGTTGGTTCCTTGGGTGATGCCATGGCTTAGGATTACCTAGCTGTTAAATAGGATTCCAGATAGAAATGCTGGAGGTTCTGTTCCTGATGATGAACTTTGTGCATCACAGTTCAAACCCTAGAATCAAATTTCTTTGCTTTGAGGCTGTAAAACATCACGAAGTGTTAAGTATACAACCAATTATAAGTAGAAAAGAATAAAGTTGTCGGCGTTCATCAATCCCGGAGGAATGTGACATGCATTCGACTTCATTAAGCATCGTTAGGACTGACTGGATGGATGTCTGGCCTGTACAGTGGCTCGCGGTAGTCTTCCGAGTATCGAGTCGGCGCTGCTATGCTTCCATACAGGTCTGGTACCGATTTGCCGACCTGGGATGGATGAAAAGCTTGGTGAATCTGGGCGAGGGGTTGAACCCATGTGCATTACAGAGCATCTCTAGCCACGGCGCTACACGCGCCCCTTGCAACCAATTATTATTAAGTAAAATTAAGGTGATCGTACAATCCGGTCCAGCACTTCAACAGTATGTTATATTTCCTCCGACGAGAGCCAGTTTGAAGATGTGTTTCGACCGTGAACGATTACCGAGCATATCAGAGTAAGTTTCCCATTAATTGTTTTTTTTGTTGTTGTTCATAATCTTTTGGTATTTGGAAGAAAAGGGAAGTAAAGAAGAAGGAGAAGAAGTAGAAGTGGAACTTCACAACTTCAACTCGCTTTATAGTGGAACGAAGTCACTCTGAGACGAAGTGGTACTTGATCGAGTTTGAAGTTTAGCATTTATATGGAAATGGTTCAGTAGATCCTAAATGACCAATCATCCTCATGAGCTGTCAAGTGTTTTCCTTATATCAACAGACTCGATCAATTTCGTCTTCGTTGCAATCTCATGCACACACAGCGGCATTTTAAATAGCAGCGGTAGTCGTTTCTGTTGATATCCATAGGACAAATGAAATCAATAGATATGTTGATTCAGCCGATTATATGTGCTGTCGTCGATGTTATTCATTACTGAGTATTTCTTATGACGCGAAGCTGAGTTGGCTGGAGACAGTCCGATTTTAGGACATGGCCAACCCAAACAGTTCGAATGCTCCACTCACCCACGCATTCACTTTACCGTACGTCGTACAGGACTCTAAAACCAATCACGCTGAGCAATCCCAATGACTCTAGGGCACTCCACGCTGAGTAGGTTTGATTTTACGTGAACAGCTGATTTAGAAACAGCTAGTATGGAATTAATGCAGACAATTCTTAGCTTGGAAAACGTGGACCATTAAAACCTATCGCACTGGCAATACTACTACAACTTCTAGGTGCTGTTATATATCATTTGTGAATTTGTATTGGACAGCAGGAGGAATCTCCTGAGGGACCTGAACGGAACGGTTGTTTGGGGTTCCGCTGGTAATCATTTTACAGTCGTAGTAGTCTTGGACGCGGGAGCCCATTGATTAGAGGTACTGTGCAGTACACAGATGATGCTTAATTCGATCCCGCTTGCTGTGTCAACCAATCTGTCCACTCATTCGGCTTAGGTAAGTTGACACCAGACTTTTCTTAGTGGATAAACAACTGACTTTGTACGTCGCTGTGCGCTCACAAATAACTGTGAGCCGAACTTGCATTCAATCACCTCTACAATACTACGGATGGAGTACAAATGCATAGGTCATCCCTTAGGGACAGGTCATAATTTTGAATGATCTATCCATTTACTAGTCGTATAGTGGCAAATCTCCCTCTGATCCACAAGGGCAGCGACTGCTTGTGGTGGTGACGACCTGGAGCAAACTTTGCCCTGGCTAACCTTAGGACTCCAGGGAACCACAACGGCTAAGCCGGCACAAGTCCGAATCAATGAAAATAATGCTGAGGTCCGCACAACCAGTGAAAACTGGCCAGCCAAGTACCCAAGTAAGTATCCCTTTACTTCCGTAGTTTTTAGTTCCCAAAATGGTCATACCCGTAGACAGCCAACTTTTGCCATAAATGTTTTACTACTTTAGGTATAGAGTTCTTATTTATGAGTTAAGGAATAGCTGGCCGTCCATTATCACTCTACAGCAAAATTTTATGTTGTTAGTATACATTTAACGTTGGCATAGTCGTCATTATTCAGTGTTGCACACGTTTTCCATTCTTTCCATTTTCCGCAGTTTAACTATAAAATGAAGTGGATGTTGTTGACGTCGAAAGTGATCTATAATCGGTGGCGTACCTACCTGAAGCACTGTTGTTGGACATAACGCCTATGGTATTGTTAGGATAAACACATGAAATTACCAAAGAATTCATACTGTTGTTTAATTCGCAATCTTCAATGTGAAACCGATGACTACGAATTGCTCCAGAAGTGTTCGACTCGTACATCCACTGGTGTTCGTTCCCTTAGTTCCTGGTAGTTTGCTGGTATGAATACCACTATAATAGTCCATCTGATCTTCAAAAAGTCTTTCGTAATGAACATCATCAGAATCACAGTTTTGTTCCTAGTGACCTTTTAATTCAGAAATACAAATACAGGAGGATTTCTCTATACTACTCATGTCATCATAAGGTTTCGTCCAGTTTAGCGTGTGTGACGTTCATCGTTTTCAGAGTGATTCATATTGCTCGGAGATTAATCACACTTTGCTTCCGATCTTTTGAATAGAGATTTGATATTTCTGGCAGGTGGTGAAGCTTACGCCTACAATTACAGCATCAACAGAACTGGGAATCCTCAACACCATTAGATGAGGTTTCAATAAGATTCAGAGCCGGTTGATTTTTGATTGAAATGCAGTTTGAAGTGATGTTTGGATATGAATAATTTTAGTATTCAAACTTTTCAATCTTAAATATCGGTTCTTGGAGAACACTAAGTGTTGGAGATCGTATATGGGTTTTTTTCTCATTATAATAAAAGGATAAAGTTTTCGGCGTTGTTTAATCCCTGAGGGATGCACCATGCATTCGACTTCATTAAGTATTGTTGGAGGTGAATGGATGCACATTTGTCCTTTTACAATGACTCGCGGTGGCTTGCCGATGTATCGAGTCAATGCTACTATCCTTCCAGACAAGTATGGTACCAATTTGCAGACCTCGGAGGGATGGAAGGCTTGATGAGCCACGGGTGCGGAGATCGATTCCACGTGTGTGTCGCAGTGGCGCCTCCAACCACTGCGCCACACGAGCCTTCTGTCTTTCTGCATCCTTAAAATAGTAATTTTGGCTTCCAGGGATTTTTTTCATCGCTAGAGGAGCTGTATTGTTCGGACTTCAACTACCCTCAAATTCTTAGTATTTCTATGTTTTCTTTTTTAAAAAAAAGTGACTAATTTCCTTTGCTATAGTACTTTGCACTAAGTAACGAGATTTTGAGTTGAAAATGGTTAAAGTGAAGGACATAAGAAGCAGCAGTGGATAAGTAGGGTGGAGAGTAGTAAGAGTATGTTAAATGTTACTGTTAAAAGTGCAATGGAAATGGTATTTGCCAGGAACCAAAAGCGCTTTTCTGAAGGAGAACAACAGCACTCAATGAATAATATGCTAATAGCTAGTTTGTCTCACAAACGGAAACCTTAGATTTCGCTGAGTCGTTCGGAATGAAGTGGAATCTTGCTTAACGTATTCCGCTCCAGATACCGCATTTTTGTGGCTAGTCTAACAGATTACGCGTAATATTTCGTCGGCTGCGAACTTCCTAGTTTTTTGGAAGTAGAAACTTTTTTGAGCATTACAGGATTGGAGGATAGACTTTGCTGTATCGTTTGATGAATATGAACGATATGTATGCTACCATTTGTGTTACCGTAGTCCCTTATACAAATACTTGACTGTCTGCATTTCGAAGTATTTTCCGGCTTGTCTTTAGCCTATCTCGGTATTTTTACACCCACAAATTCCATTAGGGTAACCTACCAGTTAATTATTGGTCACATTACCGGTCGATGAAGTTTTTCGAAAAACGCGTTTTTGTAAATGATTTAGTGTAGAAAATGACTTTTCTGTAGAACGACTAGCTATCAGATGAGTAAACGTAGTCTGTTGAAAAAAAAAAGCTTTGTAACCCACTAAACTCAATATGGAATTAGTGTCCATATGGTCGTGTAGTCCACATCTCCATGGAGGCTATAGTTTCAATACGGAGCGGAACAAATCGAGATGGTTTGTGATTTGTATTTTCGAATGTATTTTCTAGGCTAAGCTGTCTCATTCATCCTAAGCTGCTTTCTTTGAATTCCTTAAACATTTCAATTTCAGTCGTGGTATACGATAACTCTTATGTTGATTATTGCAGTGATAATGTGTGTCGTCAAAGCTGTAGTCGACCATTGGTGTTGATAACCGAATCTTGGTCAGAGCCTTGTGCAGTTTGTGAGAGTAAAGTATTGCAGGTGAGTCGATCGATTAATGAATAATTGGATGACACTGATGGATGGATGGTAGTTCAACGTAATCCAATAATCCGTGACCGATGAAATGTGTGAATAATACTCTTATACGAGCTTTATTTCATTATCATACTAAAATTTGTTTACATTGTGCGGCTAATTTGTGTTGGAGCACAGTATACCTAAGTCTCTTTCTCACAAGCCTTTATCGTTTCCTTTGTACATTTGCTCGATTCTTGAGAGCATGGTACATTAAGACACAACCACTGAACTTCCGATTCAAGAGTGAGTGAAGAAATTGCTTGTCAAATGTTGGCAATGTGAAGTACATCTTGTTGAAATAACATCAGTTGTTTTCAAGAAACTATACGACCTTTGTTTTGCCTAAAATCGTTAGTTTTCAAAACAACTGTATAGCTCTAATGGAAATTTGCAGGAAAATATGGATTATTTGTTATGGATTTGCAAGGGGAGATCTAGTTATTACTGCGAAATTAATAATACCGAAGTGAAGGGAATTGGATCTAGAAAATCGGGAAAAGAGTTGTTCTTTCATCATCAGAAAATCTCTAACAGTCTTTAGTATTAAGGTGAAGAATGGATTTTCTCCGAATGAATTTGTCAGGGCACATTTAGCGCTAAATTTGGCGCACACAGTACCTATAGCATGCATTTTTGGTTCGGTTCCTCGTCCAAGGTTTAGCAAACCTTTCTTTCCTCCATTTTTGGCAAATTAGCACCAGAGTTTTCTGGAAGGACAGCAGACTGACTTGAGATATCAGTGATCCACCACAAGTCGTACATTCCAGTTAAGCATTCGTTCACCTCTACGATACTACGAATACAGTGCAATGCATCGTGCATCCCTGAGTGATAGATCAGTGACGAACGCTTATCCTTCTATCCATTCGATGGTTTTGTTGACTCTCGTGTTTTACTTGGTGGGAGACCCCTGTTTTTTCTTACCTGTTTTGATGGAGAGTGCTCTTCGTGATCACCAATAGTAGGTTTTTATTATTATTATTATTTCCCAGGATCGACTTTCTATTAACCTCGGCATCGGAATACGAATGTGTCGTTTTCTTGTTCAGCAATCGCGAGGTTTTTAAACAGTATACATTTACTTCCATAAAAAACAGTCGTCAACCACATGCGACTATAATCAGCTGTTCTAAACTTCCTCATTGGAAGTCACGAAAAAGCGGCTCTGAAGAAGGCGATACTGCCGAAACGTGAGCTAGCGTTCTGTTGTATTGTGTTTTTTATGGGAGTAAATGTATGCTCGTATGAAGTGCTGAGATATTTACAAAACTCCGGACCACAGGTGTATGCAGTGGGGAACGAACACGCGCTGTTGTCCTTACCGGGGAGCAGCGCACTTCACCACTACACCATCCGGGTCCTTCGCTTTGCATGTATCTCAGCTAGTTCTATCGATCTTTTTGCCATCAGCAATCACCCGTCAACGGGATTGATCTGGGGAGCCAATATCGGCATTGAACCCAGTTAAGCTGAGGCCTCGTTTTAATCACAATCTTAACTCTTTTATTTACTGCCTTTTTCTTCTTAATGGCAGGGTATGTTGTGAAATATAACTTGTATGAAGTGCTGAGATATTTGCAAAACTCCGGACCACAGGTGTATGCAGTGGGGAACGAACACGATAGAACTAGCTGAGATACATGCAAAGCGAAGGACCCGGATGGTGTAGTGGTGAAGTGCGCTGCTCCCCGATAAGGACAACAGCACGTGTTCGTTCCCCACTGCATACACCTGCGGTCCAGAGTTTTGCAAATATCTCAGCAACGTTGTGGTTGTATTTCGCTTAGTAACCTGCCATGAAAATTATAGAAGGCAGAAAACAAAACGTTAAACATTATCAATATTATTACTATTATTGTTATTAATAATTATTATTATTATTAATTTTGTTATCATCGTTATTCTTACCACCTGTTGTTACTAATTGGTTACTGGTATTATTGTCACTCTTTACTACTTTCGTGATCATTATTATTACTATTATTGTCACTTTTTTACACCATTGTTACTGTTGTCGTTGTAATTGTTCAAAAATTGCTATAGTAATCGGCTTTGCCAGCTGTAAATCAATCGACCTCATCACCGTATTAAAGGCGTCTCGATTGAATGACGTTAATGAACGTACTGCCATCCGGCTTTCCTCTTCATCATTTTTTTCTTCTGGAAAACGAAAAGTGAAGTGTGCCACTATGATCTTCTTCTGCATCTCTTGATAGGTCTTTAGGTTTAGGTATTCATAACCATCTCCATACTTTTCTCCCTTTTGGACTATTCACTTCGTTCCTTGAACATCGTGATGGTGTCACTAACAGTTAGAGATTATAAGTTTATAGAAGCGAGATAGCCAGATATTGTTTTTTTTCTCTATTCTTTTTTGCAAATCAGTTCTCAAAATATTGTTAGAGATATGTTTATATTCGGTTGTAATCGCCGTTTTTGCAGAAACACCTATGTTTTTGTTCTCACTTTATTCGTCATTATACCCGACGTTTCCATCAGCAAGCCTAGCTAGGAGTAAACCAATACCAGGATCGGCCACCGTCTTGGTAGTCGCATGGTGGCAGATCTCCCTGTGATCCACATGGGCTACGACTGCGTGTGGTGCTGACAACCTGGGGTAGACTTTCACCAAGCTGTTCTCGGGACTCCAGGGAACCACAGTGGCTTAACCATCTCAAATCTCCGAAAAATGGTGATTATGTTGGGGCCCGCACAACCAGTGAGGACGGGCCGTTCAAGTATCAAGTAAGTAAGTATACACTTGGATCGTTTTCACTTGCATGAAAAAGCGCTCTGAATTGTTCGCTCTGAACTTTGTGCAAACTTTGAGAACTGTTTGCAAATTCTCGATCGCTTAGTAGTTCCCAGTAGTTGTTCACATCTATCTAAGAGATCTACATGCTTGCTTATTGTTGATGAGAACATCAGAATTATTTCTGGATTAAGAACAAACAATTGAAACTTTTATTCGATGATTATGAAACCATATGCATTATTTTGTGCCAATACTGTAATCAGCCGTCGATTTATGCAAATAGTTGGAGAATGGCTTATGCAAATGACGTAAATGAATAGGCAGAGCATAGTAATGGCTGGTGTTCAAGCACAATATATCGATCACATTGCGGATCGACACGATGCCCATCGATAAATATTTCTCTCAATCGTGGTATGTCACCATTCATGGAGTGAGGTTTCAATAGTGCAGTTAATTTGCTTCTTTTTTTATGTGACGTAAACCTTTCCTGGGTGTGTGTATCGCACTGGTTAGGAAAACATGGAAGCACACACTGTCGTTCACTTTCCGTACTAAGCAATCTCGCCATCCCATTCATGTCAGCATATTAGTACCAAATTTGAATGAAAGGATTGGAACACTGACTAGGCACTTTCGGTAGGCACACGTAATTCATTGTTTAAGTGAAATACACATTCAGTCACCTCTGACATTCTACCGAATGTAGTCGGATGCACGACAACGTATCGCTAAGGAATTGTTCAACGCCAAATGCTTTTCCCGTTGTACTTTTAACTTTTGTCGAGTGTTTTGGGGTAAAAAAAAAAACTTGCTTCACCTTTGGGACTTCATTTATCTTCAGACGATCTGAGCCGGTGCTGTTATACCCTTTATTGGTACCTTCAACTGTTCATTGTTACGGCAACGAGTTCTTACTCGACTAACACACGGTTTTCGTTCAGAACCCCGATGGTCGAGTTGATTGGTAAATCGTTTCCGATCGCTTTTCGATAAGGGCGTTAGTGGCCCGTCAGCTTGTTTTGCTCCGCTCTGTTGTCTGCACATAAAAATGAAACGCTTGCATTTTTCATGTATGACCAGATTGTCCGACAATAACACGGTCGTAATTGTGAACACATAGCATTCGAAGATTCTTTTTCTTAGAATAAAATGACACGAAGTGCTTGTGCTTTATGTGATAGAGCACCTTTACAGTAACACAGAAACGTCAAACCTTTTTTGTGCCGTTAGAAAGAACATATGGACCGTAATATATGAAGAGTGTAGAGAGACAGGGTAACAACGGGGTTCGATCCCCGCCGTAGACACCTGCGGTGCGGAGTTTTACAAACATCTCAGCATCATTGTGTTGTAGAGAACTTCCATCAGTATTTTTCTGTTCTGTTGAAGTTTTAATGTGAGGGAATTTGTTCGTTCTTCTTTTCTTTTTGCAGTAGAGGTTTCCCCTAACTGTTAGGTCTTATATGGAAATATTTAGCTATTCACTCACATTGTAACATTTCTCTTTTCAAATAGTTTACTTATCCTTGTAAGTCGGTTTTACTGTGACAGGCTATCGTATTATATTGACTATATCACTGGGTTGTAAATGATAATGAGGCATAGTTCGCAACAAAGATAAACATTGATCGATCATTTCTGCTGATAAGAGGAATATTTTTTGGAACTTAGTTTTAGTTTTAGTAAACCTCACAACTGTTTACTATAGGTGCAGGCATTCCTACGGGTAGATATTATTAGTGCTAATAGTGGAGAATATAGTAGCTTTGTTGGGTTATTTTTCGCGTAAGTATGCGACATGCCAATCAATATTCATGTTTTCTACGCCTCCTATGCGTAGATTCCGTTGCTATATTTGTTTTATCGTTTGTCAAAATGGACAAAAAAGTGTTGTTATATCTTAGCGTTGGAAAGGAAAATGGAATATAGCATCACAGTCTCACAGAGTCAACATGATGGCTAAGATCGTTTGAAAAAGTAATCTGCTGATAGACAGAGGAGCTGATGCTATTTCCTTCTTATGTGAGAATCGATTCCTGTTGACACTGCTGCAGCGCTTCCTTCATAACGGTAGGCGTTTGTTTATATTCGTACCGCCTCCACACCGCCGCCGCCACGTCGACGTCGTCGCGATCGGACCGTCGTGTTCACGCCCCTCGCTCCCTCCGCGGGCAGATCGTGCACTCAGTCGTCCGGCAGTACTCGTCCCAAACCACACTGCACCATCGTGGCTGTTGGCGCCTGCGGGATATGTCCCAGTCCCTCTCCTTCTCTCTATCTGTGTGGTCCGTTTCTGTTGCCACCCGAGAACGTGTTCCGGTCCACTCTAATCCATTTCTCTGTTGGTACCTGAGCATGCATTACTTTCTTCGTCTCTCGTAATGTGTCGACAGCACGGAAATTCCCCAGCTGGCAGCGTACTGTTGCATTCCTACCCAGGCGATGTTCTGGTAGGTGAAAGTATTTCTTATGAATCTGGAGGTTTTAATGATGTTGAGTTCACATTCGACGTTGTGATTCATGATGGGTTTGAATTACGCGATCCATGATAAACTAGAGGTCGTTTCCAGTTTGAAGAGGCGATTACGATTTAGTTACACTTATGGGACTACCGTTTATGGGTGACTTGGTTCTGAATATGTGTTAATGTTGAATTTGGTTTTTATGTACGTCAATGCATGTGTGTATGTGTGTATGACGATCTTTGTTCAAAATCAGCTCCTTGTAGTTCCAGAGAGTGGCGTATCGGTCGACCCTGCTCGTAGATTCTTATCCATGTTCTTCTCTATACGATGAGCGATTGTCTGTCTTTCACGTTATCATACGGTCATCTTCGTTTCGCTCTGTTCCTCCGTACATGTTATCTGACACGTTTGACCTTTTGTTAAGAAGTTGTTCTTGTTTTCGTACAAAACTCACGGTGTTTAAGAATTATGGCCACTGGATATGGTTGCGACTAAAAATATGTTGAGCCGAGTTGGTAAAATGTAGCTGATTTATGGGACTATAAGAATTGATGTATAGTCAAGGAAGTTAGTAATGTCGCTACATCGTAGTGAGAGAAGGCACTGAGTTACCAGCTGACCAGAGTTCCTAGTTTAACAGTTTTTTTCCAAACCCCATTGAAATACTGGAAGACGCAACTGATAGAAGTTTGGTTTCGATCCATATGATGGAAACGCTGTCACGAATCCATTGTCTACTTAAAGTGTCATTGATGAAGAGAGCCCAGTTATAATCGTTTGTAACGATTTCCTATGGAATTATGTTCTGTGGCCAACTAAAAAACCAAAAAGGCACAGACATTGGCACGTCTTGCTCTCCCTGAACTTTGTTTGAGTTGAAGAACTTGTGTTGACTGAACAATTAGATAAGGAATGCTACTCATTTGATTGTCGAGGACATTCCAAGGTACTTTGATACGAAATTCTATGTGTCATTCCATGTCATTGAAATTCCATTCTTCGTGAGCACCCTCAGATACTTCGATACTTCAGGAACCAGCGAGGAAATGGAGACATGGTGAGAAAGTCAATGCTTCTCAGGGAAATAAACTCTTGTTGATTAGCTCAATAATAGCATCAAGTGTGTGAAGTCGTTCGTAAAGATGATTTCTGAACAAGAACACGTGTAGGAATGAGTGGAGACAGCTGAGATTTTGTCGGAGCGATGCAAGAACTGCTAGGTTTAAGTGATTGTAGTTCACTATCACTTTCCCAGTCATCTATTATTGGGTAGTTTCTTTCTTTTCATAGTTACGATAGGTCTCTGAGTGTTGCCAAAGGAATGTGGAACATCTGTGACCATAACGCTGACAGTTGACAGATGTCGGCCTTTCTTTTCCTCTTACGTGATTTAGCACTGTTATTTACGGGAATCTAGTCGGTCTTTGTTTGTTTTCCCGCTACGCCTACTAAGTTTTGAGCTAAGTTCGTGTGTAGATGAGCTGAAGATGCAAAAGAAGTAGGATATCAAACTTTTGGTGGCCGTCAACTATGAAACTGCTGGAGTGTTGCTATTAGATTTTAAAGTTTGTTTTATTAAAACATAAGACAATAACTGTGTCAGTTTTTACCGTATCTTTGCTCAGTATTCGTTTCATCCGTTTTACGAGGGTTATTTTCTCGATATCGATTTTTGTGATACTATTCTGACTTTTCTTTGTTACGCGACAAGTTTATCAATGTTATCAACTTCATCAGTAAACTTTGGTCCCGATCTTCTAGTTATTGTTATTTCTAAGTATTCTATTCCATTTGTTGTAAGTACTCGTAAGTAAGGACCAGTGATAAGGTCCTAGGTAATTGAAGAAAGTACTTAAGAAAAAGTTCGAAGGATTCTTCTGTAGTTGTTAATGCTAGATATAACTTATAAGGCTGAACATTGTAGGAAGCTAGTAGGAAGCACGGACCTTATCTAATCAATCGACTGTTTTATTCCTTGTCCTCTTGTGGTTATGTGAGAGGTCCGGCGATCCTTTGCAGAACATCTATTAACGATTTAGATCTGATGGCAGAATGTGATGTGGTTAGCATCGGTGGGCAAAATCTTTTGTTCAAACTTGCCGTCTGGCCGAAGTTGGCTGTGACCTGTTGATAAGGAAAAGCGATGAATGCTAGTTAACGTCCACACGACATGAATCGATCTGACCCGGAATGATTTTGATCTACCGGGTTTTTCGATCGTTTTCTATCAAAGCTCTAGTTTTCATTTGTAATGAAAAACACATGGGTTGATTACTCCTTCTTATTGGATTGCTCTTAGCCACACATAGTGGAAGGTAGAGGTAACGCGTAACTGGTACCTTGCGAAGAAGAGGAAGGCGACCATGTCGAATTGATCGCGTTGATCAAAAGTGCGTGGAGGTGCGCTCGGCAAACATCTCGCTAGTGCATTCCAGCGTGCTGGCATGGTGCTGCCTCTCTCAGAGTTCAGCTCGAGAGTTTCGTATTTCTGTGAAACTTGTTTAGGTTTCCTTAGTATTCTGCTGAAGTTGCCTGACAATGATGTATTCGGTGAGTGGGAGGTGTTGATCTTGCATGCATAGTGTCTTGCCAGATCTATTACTTCCCTCTGATCGAGTGCAACGAAATTTATGGATCGGTTCCTTTGTCGTTATGCTGATTGGTAATTAAGTGGAGGAATGGATCACACTGCATAGTTAGGCAAGTGAGATTCTCACCTCCATTTCATTACTAACTGCTTGGAATAGTGATTTTCATGTAGGGCTCAATTCAGTATGTACTTTGATCTTTTGCTTCGAAAAGTCTTTCTAACAAGTACTGCTAAGCTTTCAAGTATTAGTTTTATGCGTTCAGTTCGTTTACGATGATTTATGTCTTTGCAAACGTCCTAACGGTTTACTCCCTCATCGTGGCTAGGTGTTCCTTGGTGTTTGGCTGCGATGTAAAGCGGGGGTTTCATCCTCCCGGCAGGGTTTCCCAAGCTGAAAAGTAGTCCGACGTTTTTTATTATGAAGCTCAGCGACGAGTAAACCAATACCAGGATCCACCACCGTCCTAGTATCGAACTAGTCGCATGGTGGCAAATCTCCCTTTAATCCACAATGACTGCGACTCCCTGTAGTGGTGACGACTCGGGGCAGACTTTGGCTTGGCTGACCTCGGGACTCCAGGAACCACAATGGTTAAACCAGCAAGATTCCGAAAAAATTGGAATTTTAGTGGGACCCGCACAACCATTGAAAACGGGCCATGCAGGTATCCAGGTAAGTAAGTATACCTTTGCAAAAGTCATCGAACTGTACATTTATTGACAATTAGTGTTACGGCGTTTTGAGAAGGATAACCCTTTATCATTACGTTATCTTTAAAACTGAT
Source organism: Angiostrongylus costaricensis (assembly GCA_900624975.1). Taxonomy (NCBI): domain Eukaryota; kingdom Metazoa; phylum Nematoda; class Chromadorea; order Rhabditida; family Metastrongylidae; genus Angiostrongylus; species Angiostrongylus costaricensis. The sequence goes on along the minus strand of UYYA01004182.1, from coordinate 59,459 downwards.
TTTGTCGTTTTTGCAATCCTCTTTTCTCTAGAGTAGTATAAAATAATGTCGGCGTCAGGAAATCGTATGACTAGTCTGTTTCTGCAGTGTGAAAGTTAACGTAGTTTGTACGTAAATTCATTGCCTTATCACCTTGAGGGTTAGAGGTTAAGGGTAAAGGTTGTAATAACGGCTATTGTTGGAATTTCCCACACTACTGTAGAATTGAAAAAACGTGTGAAATGTTTGGAAGGAAGAGGATTTACGGAGATGTTGATTACTTAACAAACAACCATTCACAAGATGTCATTAGTAGGAATGTGCGGAGTGAAGCGGTTGGCTTTTACTCAGAACCTAAGAGTTGTAAAAAATGTAGAGAAATGACGTGTTGCTTAAGAACGACTAAAATTGTTCACTTCGCATTTTCCTATTGAGGAGTGTGAGCATTTCCTTTACGATAATACGTAATTCTGGTGCTGTGTCAGAGTCCTACAGCTGTTGGCGATGACGAGGTGGTTTCCGTACTGTTCACCATCGACGAGCTGCTACGAATGTGTCATGTACCAGCAAATGGACCGATTACCCTGAAGGTAGGAGCATCATCGTTTGTTCTCATATGCTAAAAGGTGGAATATAAAGGATGTTTAGTAGTACTGATCAAGCCACTGATCTCAATGTTCTTGATGGGATATTCTAAATGTAACCGAAGGAAACTCTTGTTCTGGGCTCGGTTTCATTATTCACCCTTTCATCTACTTATCAGTATCTTCTTAGACCTTGTTCTCTATTGTCGAGTAACAGACGGTCAGAGTTCAGGGCGTTTAGTCAATATCAACTGGCAAGCAGATTGAAAGCGAACATTTTATTTTGTGATAGGAAACGCATCTCTCGAAAAACAAAAGAAAGACCTTTCGAAGGATATATATA
>UYYA01004182.1:0-57669 GCA_900624975.1 Angiostrongylus costaricensis | reverse complement strand
TATATATATATAGACTTCGATGGTATTTAATGTCAACTAGGAATGCTAGAAATCTAATGGAGTTAAGCAACACTTAGTCGTTGAATCTTCGTTATGTTTACTATGTAAGAAGTTTTTTTTTGTTTGTACATTTCGCCCGTCATCTTCCAGGCTTGAACTTGAGAAAGTCTGGGTTCATCTATATGGGAGAGTCTGTAATGAGTGCTCATGTTGGAGCAATGTCATAAGCGACTATTTACCCAGTTCCTACAATGGTAAAGGTAACTTTGGAGGGATATTGATTGGTCTAATAGAGGTTATGCTTGCGAACCTCTTCATGTGATTTTGGAACCGCTTCGCGGCGGCCACTATGTCTCGAGGAAAGCTGGTGTGGTCTCCTCTATCATCAGTGATTTTGGATGTTCTCCGCATACTCCATTAGTGAAAAGTTCTGCAAATTTCATGGAAGCATTTTTCGTTGATCCAACCGCCTGATGGTCCAATGGTGCTATTCACGGCCGCATTTGAAACTCTTCCGGAAATATAACTTCTATAATGCTGAGATATTTGCAAAACTCCGGACCACAGGTGTCTGCGGTGGCGAACGAACGCGCTATTGTCCTTTCCGGGGAGTAGCGCGTTCACCACCACATCATGCGGGTACTTTTAACTATAGCCTCAGCTTAACTGGGTTCAGTGCCGATTTAGGCTTCCCAGATCAATCCCGTTGACTGGTGATTGTTAATGGGAAAAGATCGATAGAGCTAGCTGAGAGACCGGCGAAACGAAGGACCCGCATGACGCGGTGGTTAATGCGTTACTTCCCGGAAAGGATAATAGCGCGTTCGTTCTCCACCGCAGAAGCCTGCGATCCGGAGTTTTGCAAATATCTCAGCATTATAGAAGTTGTATTTCACAACATACACTGCCGTTAAAAGAATAGGCAGCAAATAAAAAGGTTAAGATCTTCTAGAAATGTTGACGGACTATCGGAACCATTACAATTCTGGAAGAACGGTGGCTGGAAATGTCAAGTAAACGAGAAACAGAAAAAAGAAATGGATCCCATTTGGGATGGTAGCAATTAAGACTGATTAAGGATGTTAGTTCATGGGCGCTGAAACGGATAAATATGTGGAATGGTCATATTATGAAGGAAAGTGTCATTAATTATGTTTTATAGATAGTTTTGATGATAAAAAAAAGGTTAGAGTAATGTTGGAAATATATTTCTTTCGGAGGTATACACTGTATGTGGGAATTCGACAGGCATTTCATGTTCCGTAAAAGGCTCAGGTAATTTCGTGAAGGAAATTTCGACTTAGAAGATGGACAACGTTACGTATGAGCGGCCAAAATCGACAGGAAGTAATTTCTTGCGCTGATTAGAGACAACAACAATAATAAGCGCGTGTAACATGGTGGTCAGAGGCGCTCTGAAATATACATTGGATCAATCCCGCGCCCAGGGATTAGCAAGCATTCCATAGCTTCGGTGTCGAGAATTCGAGAACCAGATTTGTCTGGAGGTGTAGTAGCACTAGCTCGAGATATCAGTAGGCCACGATGAGTCATTATGAAGGCTAGAGGTGATATGCGCTCACTTACATCTAACTATCCTTAACGAAGTCGAGCTCATAGCGCGTCCCTCAGGGATTGATCAACGCCGAGAGCTTTTTTTATACTTTACTAACAGCCAGCTCTGACGACTCAATAGGACCTATTAATACATGCTAGTAACCAGTCGGCCATTTTCGTGCGATTGTGACAGTTTGCATTGTGAGCAGGGAAGTTGTATTGGCATCTTACAACCACCACAACACTAGGTCATTCGTACCTTTAGAAACTTTGCACATCTATGGAATGTTTCGATTTATCCACCTTTTTCATCAAACATTGGGTCTGCCAAAAGGTTGTTGGATATATATAACGTAGTATCATGGAAAAACGGCATGTAACGTACTATAAATGGTTGGCTGCATTTTATAACAAGTAGGTTTTGTACATAAATTTTGTGTGCGAATTATAAAAAGTGAGGAATGTGGGACGAATTCTCCATTAACCCAGTGAAAAGGGATAAAAATCCGTACAAATGCAGACTTCAAATCACGTCAAGTCCGTTTATTTTAACTTAATTGTTCAATAGAAATTGTAATTTGTTGAGTTAGCGTGGATGAAAGTTTGAAGAGAAGGTTTGAAAGTGAACGAATGCTACTGTTAAGAGTACATTAGTTTCTGTAAGGCATCAAATAGTCGGTTTTGGCGGGGAATTTTTTTGGGTCTCAGATCTGATCACCAGTTACAAACAATAAATCTATCGTATAGATTTCTTGGGTCATATTTCTTTCCTGAACTGTCGTGTTTTCTTGGAGATGTTGTCACTGAAGTTGTATGAGTTAGTAAGCATTTAGATTAGCTATCAAAGGCAAGCAGGCTCTCGTTTCTATAAATTTTGAGGTTTAGTGTTGTTATGAACAGTTTCCGTAAAATGAAGGTGTCCAACGCAAAAGTTCTCCAGAACTGGACATCATCATTTTTTTGGAAATTGTAGACAAAGCAAATGATGAATATATGGTCTACACAGATAGCTGGTTATACTGTAGCTGGTTTTGTTCGGTTCGTTTTTTGGTATAGTATTCGTTAATAATATTTGAGTTGCTAGTAAAGTACTGTGTGTTTCGAGATTTTAGATAGTTAGTTAGCGCTTCGGTTAAATAAAAATCCGTCATTGTAGAGTATCCTCTCTTTTGAGTTATACTTGACAGAGTTTCTGAACAAAGAGTGAGCTGCGTAATCGATACGGTCGAGATCGGAAATTTCGAACGAATTTAAAGTGCAGAGAGGAGATTTGGAAGGACTGCGTGTTTTGATGGAGTCGTTGAATAATTGGTTATTCGCTACATGTAAAATGTAACTGTCGACATTTATTCCAGTCCTTCGTTCGGAGGGTTGAAGCCGGCGAAGATGTACTCATTTGGCTGCGCGGTAGCTGTGCTGAAGTATGAGCGACAGAGCCATTTTTCTTTAATTAGGATGGAATCTACTGCCGTAATTCTTTACAAGTACAGACCAATTGGTGGCACAGTGTTTAGAGGTGCCCCACAATATGCTCATGGCTATTGGTTTCATCCCACGTTTTAGGCTAACAAAACAAAGGCCCTCTTTCCTTCGAGGTGAGTAAACTTGACCATGGTTATCGGGAAGAGTAGAGACGCTTCGTAGAGTTATTGAATGTGCTAAATATGAATTCATTTGCGCAACACATCGTTAAGGGATTGATCAGCACCGAACGCTTTTACCTTTATCTATTATCAAGCCAAGTGAGTTAATTATGTGGCGATTTTAACCAGAAGAAACAAAAGTGGTTTTCTGTAATGGTAATTCAATTGGCCTCGGTGAACAGTCAGCCAGTTACTGTGGCCGTGTACCCATTCTGCTATGCAGATTGTTGGGATGCAAATTTGTAGTTAAAACGAAAATTAAATCGGAAGCAGATGGAAGAAGTGGGAACTATTCGAGTTGTTCCTATTGTTTATTGTTATTGTTATTGTTATTTTTGGTTTTTTTTTTGTTTACCATATGTATGCCAAACAGTAATCCCCTGAAAAAAGTTATTGGCCGGCTAGTTTTTGCAGTCGTTGGTGTATTACGTATCCTGTTCAATATTTTCCAGTTTCATACTTTTCTGTAGTCACAAAGATCACATCACCTTGTTTGGTTGTTGTCAGTCAGCTTCAAAGTTTCGATAAAGAAAAAATATACGTAGAGGAATTTGTGAAATAGCTGATAAAATAAAACTGAAAAAAGGTGTTATGAATCCCATTTTCCTTCGTTGCACTGCCGCAGTGGACAACACTGCGATAAAACGTTCAATTCTAGATTCGAAGAACCTAGCAGGGCAGAGCAGAGCTCATAATCGAAGTAATTCAATAAAGTAAATGTAGAAGAAATAGAGGGTAGTAATAAATAGAAAGTAATAGTATTTTTCCTACTAAAACAAGCGAAATCGGTACTGATATTGAACTGTAGGCATTTTGTTTTTTTTTGTTTTATAAGACCCGTATTCACATCTACTATGCGGTTTCCATCGCTTCCCACATTCAGTTCGTTTCCTCGCATCCACTGTTCACGAAATCTCCCAACTTTACGTGTGACTTTGGCTGCTGCTTGAGGATTTTCATTTCATCTTGAATGTCGCAGAATGCTGGTCGAGTCGACTACCTGGGGTTTTGAGATAGCCGGTTTGGAGCATCCCCAGTTGGGTTGCACAGAGTGATTTTATCCGGGCAAGCCCAGTTTCTCCCGAGCAGAAGGATGAGAGGCTTGGTGAGCCTGAAATGAGAAGCAGCACCGTTCTCATGATAACCTGCACCATTACAATTGTGCTGTCTTTCCGCTTAACTCTAGGCATTATACATCAAAATTGACCTAACTAGGAAGTTCTTTTTTCGTGATTTAATTGTAAAAGGATTGAAAGGTTTTAGGATTACGATTTGTGAAGAGATGCTTGCGTTGGTGAAAAGCCATAGCGTTTCAGATTTATGAAAAAAAAGGTCTGTAACACAGAAATTTCATGCCACTGAAACAGTTGAAGAAATCTGTTTTAGAAACGAGTGCTTGAATTGAATCTGTCTCTGGAAGATTTCAATTAAAGGTTTCGTCTCGAACGCTGGACTCACCACATGTAACAAGAACGGTGTCTGGTTGTGTAAGCGTAGTACACCAACCGTTCGATTTGCCAAAGTTAGTGCTTCGATCGGAACGATGCCTCGTCATGCTGCCAGCGGTTGAGAACGGTGAGGCTTAAATAGAGAAACCCAGCAGTTTACATGAGCAAAAAAAAGACTGCAACCAGTTATTCTCTTTGTTGTTCTTTTTCTGCTTTCAAATTAAGTTGGTAGTTTGTATAATCTATCATTCGGAGGTTAGAACTTATAAGATTTAGTACTGAGTAACGATGGCAGTACCTTCATTTAGAAAATGAATTAGGAGGGTTTTAAAATGAAATGGGTTACATTTTAGCATTGGCGAGACACTTGATACTTGATACTTGAACGGCCCGTCCTCACTGGTGCGATTCCGAGCATAATCACCATTTTTCGGAGATTTGCTGGTTAAGCCATTGTGGTTCCATGGAATCCCGAGGACAACCTGACCATAGTCTGCCCCAGGTCGTCACCGCAGCAGGAAATCGCAGCCCTTGTGGATCAGAGGGAGATTTGCCACCATGCGACTTTGATACCAAGACGGTAGTGGATCCTAGTATTGGTTTACTCTAAGCTAGGTTTCCTGATTGGAACACTGGACTCCTTAGCTTGGGAGACCCTGCCGGGGACGAATCTCCCCGCTGTCCATCGCAGGCCGACAACCAGGTACACTTCCCAGCCACGATGAGGCAGTAAACCGTTGGGAGGTTTGGCGAAATAATGTGATCAAAATTTGACCGTAATGTCCAAATCATGAGTGCTGTGTTTTTAAGTTTGGAATAAGTGCTTTGTCCCTAAATGTCTTTCCCTTCGTTATCACTTCTTTACTGGTCGCAGTTTTATTTGTAAAAGTACCGATTGAAGTTAACGGAAAGATTGCTAGACAGAAGGGAATGGAGAATCTTTTGTTGAGTTAAAAAACTTCATGTTGTGCTTTTATCCACCATTTTTTAAGTAGTTCTATTCTATACTTATTTTTAGTCGTCAGATATGTTTACCACTTTTCTCAAGTTTCTGCATTATTCCAAAGAACTATAATAGTCGCTTATCTTTGGTGGACATCTTAAATTGTGCGATAACATCATCCATTCAGGAATTGTGCAGGAATCGGCGTCCTCTTGGCTTTTTATTCTTTGAAATAATAAACGAAGTCAAGTGGAAATAATGTTCAGAATGACCACGTAATTGCAGAGATGTAGCTGGATTGTTCTCCAAATAAACAGGGGTTTTCTATACACTCTTTTAACATTGCCTATGTATTAAAAGTTTTCACTGCGCAGTGTAAGGAAGGGTTTTTTCTTCTGCAAGTTTTTTTGTCAACTTATGGGATGAAGTGAATGACTTGGAATATTTATGGCATAGTTTTGCAGTATACTGTAGGAGGACCTTCGTATTAAATGTTCGAATCCAATGAGGGACAGCTCTTGTTGTCGAAAGATTGATAATTTGTTGATCACTGAATGGTTGTGACATATTTCAATTGCGATTTCATTTGGCTTTCTTAATATTGTAATAGGCTGTCTTCAAAAGGCATCATTCAGTACTTAACGTCTTCAAGCCTATTTTCCAATTAATTGATAAGTTATTGTTTTGACTAAGAGTTTTTCACGACCATAAGAAACCTGTATTAACTTCTTCCTTTGCTGTCACTACATGCAGTCGTGAACCGGCTGGATAGGAGGGAGCTTTTTTACCTTGCAACTAAGTTGCTCCCGGGATGGCAACGGCTCTTGGCATTGGTTTATTTCTAGCTGAATTTATGGGTAGCAGTGTTGAACTACTTTTTATCCTCAGTGATCGTGGTTGACAGCTGGTTGAACATACCGATATATGTCACACAGTTTGATACATAATAGTGCCTTTCAGCAATTAGAGGCAACGAAAAAATCGGTTGAAAGCACAACTTCTCATGTAATTTAATTTCTATATTCATTGTGTTAAAGCTACTCCTAACATTCTTCATTGATATAGAAATTGAATGAAAAAATTTTTTTCACGTTCTTTTTTATGTCTATTTTTATACTTCCAAATCGTATGTGATTTTCCATTAGCACGGAATCTGTTTGTATTTTCTTAGAATTGGTGTCTAGAATATTTCTGTAAAAATATGAACTAATAGAGTTCTATGGTATACTTTGGACAAACAAGAAACTGCGTTGCCAGTCAGTTAACTATAAACTCATTTTGTTAGTAGCGAAGATGTGCTATTTGTGTTTACAAGACGGGAATAGATCGATCTCATCGTTCAAGTGATGAGGAAATCCTAGCTCATCTGTATTTCAGTCTACTATGGATAAACAGGCACTACAGCAGTTTTGAATGTTATGGAATTCGCCCGTTTTGACACGAGGGATGTGAATGGCGTATTGAAATATAATGATAAAAGCTTCACTTAAGAATTAAGGATCACTTGAAGTGAACTGATTATACCGTTATTCGAAGGTCGACGAATTCGTGGTGGATTTGTTTGGAACGGTAAAGACACAGGCTCGTTACATCAGTTAGTCCCCTTAAGTTATAGCTCAGGTCAAATATGCATTCAATTCACTTACAGAATTCCATGGATGGAATCCAATGCGTATCGCTTTCGAAATTGATTGACCTCTTTTTAAACATATTGCCATTTAATTACAATACACTCCATGTATGTTCGATTTTATGAAACGGTTTGATGAACAATAGAAACGATGTGACTGTACGGATTGATTATTGGTTTTCTTCTACTGTGTTAACAGTTTCTGAGTATGCAAGTAGGTACAATTGTCTGTCTAGTCATTCTTTCTCGTCGACTTCGAAGCTGCCGTGACTTATACACTGACATTAAACAAGTAAATATCACTTTTGTAATATCGCCGGGATGCTGTGGGTGCGATGCTGCCTGTGCTATTTAGCGATCCGTAGCCAGAGCGTTTATTTAAAGATGATATTTATACATCTGCAAATGTACAAACAGTATGTCGCAGTCTAAACAAAGCCAGTAACCTTCCAATTTAAACGAATTCCTCATTGTTTTGCTATTCAGTACGGGAAAGTGGTTCAATAAATACATAGAAGCTACAACTGTGAAATATCTTGCTTAGTTATAAGGTTTTCAGAAATGAAGGAAGACTTAATGGGTGAAATTCCTATCAGAATTGTCCACATACATTACGTGTGTCACTTTTAGGGAATTAGGGACAAAAGTGGCGTTCTTGAAATGAATCCGAAAAATGATCCATAGTTGGGAATTTTGGCTCAGTGAGAGTCATGATGAGATCGATTTGTTATAAGTTTTTTATGTTTTGTACGTGCAGCATTAAAGTTTGATATACGGTAGCTGGGAAAATGAGTGGGAAACATTGTGCCGTTTAGCTGTTCGCCAGCTTTTGGTAGTGCCATGAATAATGGATAAGTTGTATATTGTATTCGTTCCCATGTTCTCGTGTGCGCCATGTATTGTTATATGGCATGTAATCGTCATCGCATTATGGCCGAATTTTCAATCGAAACCGTGACGATCGGCACTAGTTTGCGTTGTTCATAAGGGAACGAACGAGAGCAGAAAGGGACCGTGTGTCTTTTAGTAATAAATTCACTTAGGAAAAAGTTTTTTCAAAGAAAGATCAGTTGGGGTTTTTTAGTCGAAAACCCAAATATTCTTTTTTATTATCTTCGGCCAAAGAGAATTATTCTCTACATTTGCGGAAACTGTTTGCCATGTTTTTGGTGGACCGCTAGGATTTCGCACTTTTAGATATATCTGGGTCTGTTCTGCATTGTTAACCACTCATCGGTAAGTATGATTATTCGTGCATTTCGCTACAAGAAATTTTTGTTTATTTTTTCTTTTCTATCAGCAACAACAGAGGGGAATGACGCTTCTATTTATAGCGCTCGATCTTTTCTTGTCTGCCATACACGAGGAGTTGTCGTTGTATTTCGACACCTGCTTTGCCGTCGAAGACGAATCGTTCTGGGTGCAGGTTGCACCGTTACTGAGGCTGAATCATAATTATGATACTCAGCGTATGTTTCCGTAGAAAAATACTTTTATTTCCTTTCTCTTTCCGGTATATCTTCTAATTTGAATGGCGTTAATTGCAAACAAATATTTTCAGTTTTTATCCACCAAATTTACCGTCATCTGTAACAAGTTATAAAGGAACAATAAGTACCATTCGAATCTACAATAGGTTTTTTTTCAAACTAGAAACAAGTCGGTTTACTCCGTTAACACGCTGTTTTGGACTGCTGGAGCAGAATGATTTCTTTAACGCACTTAGGGCAATAGGATTATTACTGAGAATTTCCATTTAAATGATGCTGAGATATTGGCAAACCTCCGGACCGCAGGTGTCTGCGGTGGGGAACGAACGCGCTATTGTCCTTTCCGGGGAGTAACGCGTTCACCACCGCACCATGCGGGTCCTTTTAACTATAGCCTCAGCTTAACTGAGTTCATTGCCGATTTAGGCTTCCCAGATCATTCCCGCTGACTGGTGATTGTTGATGGGAAAAGATCGATAGGGCTAGCTGAGAGACCGGTGAAACGAAGGACCCGCATGGTGTGGTGGTGAATGCTTTACTCCCCGGAAAGGACAATAGCGCGTTCGTTCCCCACCGCAAACATCTGCGGTCCGGTGTTTTGCCAATATCTCAGCATCATCAAAGTTATATTTTGCAATATATCCTGCCATTAAAAAGAGTAGGTAGTAAATAAAACAGTTAAAATTTCCACTTAGTTGCTAAGATGTTTCCAAACCGTAATAACAGCTTTGTCGGTGAGAGGCTTGCCAGGTAAACTGGGTATTTTTGTGCTTCGTAGCCGATTCCATTCAATTGCCGAATGGTGTAAATATGTGGTTGAAGCAAATATTTTTGGTGAGAATTGATCCTTTGTTACCTGGAATACTCCACGAAGCCTTAGGGCTAACCAGGTCGGAATCACTCTCATTGAGATTAGTGGTATAAGGTTTGATATCAAAGAAAAGGTGAAGGTTTTAGAGAACACCGGTCATCGTCGCTAATTATACAGATATTAGTTGTTTTTCTTAATTCATGATTCTTCAATTTAGTGCCTGGAATGGTATGTCGTGTCTATATGCGAGAAGTTACGCCATGGGTGTTAAGTGTTGTCGTTGTTCCAACAACTGTAAGCAGTATTGATAAACTCGGTTGGATTACTTTTTTGTTTATTTTTTTAAAAGTCTTTTAGGTTTAATTCTCTATTCCGTTGTTGTAAATCCATTCCACTACTTCAGAATTGAATAGTTAATTCTAAAGAACTGGTGAAATGTTGGTTAACAAGTTCTTAACACTACAACATAAATGGAGAATTTTGAAGATCTGGAAAAGTTCGGCACACTGTCGTAAAAGATAAAGAGAGAAAATGTTTTGCAAGATCTGTTCTCAACTGTATTTCTACGATAATATATTGTGTTGTAAGTAATCTGGAACCAGATTTCGCGGTCTCTATACTCCACCCTAGTTTAGAAATAACGGTAGACGGTCAATAGTAATAATAACAGTATGGCGTGAGGAAACATTTCTTTTCTTTGTTACAGACGCCGTGCCACTGCTATTCAGTTTGTGTGACGAACCATTGTTGGCATGGAATCTAGCAAAACGCAAAACACCACCATCGGAACGGGTTCTGGATAGACGATTTTTACCATCGCCATTAAGTAGTTGCCATGAAGACGTACCGCCTATCGGTCAGTCGTAAGCGCGGATTCTAAAACCTATGTCAGAAACTCAATAGCAGTGCAAGAATACTATAAATGCGTACGCGGGTGAAATAACAACCTCATATGTGGTGTAATTTGATCGCTACAAGGTAGCATAGTTGTAGCGGTGCCGTTTAGTATGCGGCATGCGCAGGTTCGATCCTGAACTGGGCCAACGAGCTTCCCATCCATTCAGGATCGATAGAGTTAGTACCAGACTTGTCTGGGATCAGATCGGTTCCGAAGTCAACTAGAAGCTGGCGGCGAAGGATATGGTGGTGCAACAAACCGGATATCTTATGACTCCGGAGAGTTTGGACCCAACCATCATTCAAGGACATTTATAAGCAAGACGAAAATCCTCAAGCAGCAGCCGAACCTATATGTGAAATGTTCTGTCGTGGAAGATGTTTGAGATGAAATGAATTAGATGCAAAAGGAGCTGGAATCTGTATGATATGTCATGTCACATCGTATAAAATAATACAGAATGGTGTTTTCAACGAACTGGTAGTATTAATTAATATGTATATGCTCTTTTCTCCAAATGGCAATTAATATGGAGGGATTTAACGAAATGCCTATGAAAAGCATTTAGCGCGATTACCATAGTCACCATGGCCTCCTGGTGTGCAATTGACAATAGCTTGTCTTTTGATAATCGCATTATTGGCGATGGTAGTAGATGTGATATGAACAGAAATGTCTGCGTATTGGGGAATTACAGAATTATTTTTTATATACGAATTTGTTGTTCGCTGTAATGACGTTTACAGGTTTTAAATATGAACTCTGTTTTTTGCACACCGTGTTTTAAACTGCGCGCTGAGATTGACATTTAAGCTTGAATCATTTGTGGCAAATATTGAAGGATGAGTGCGATATTGGGAGTCTAACAAAACTTATGAAATCCTGAAATCCTCTATTCGCGGCTTTTTCGAACGATGATGCTAAACTATTTTCTTGGAGCTTCCCAACACTGCGTGTTCCAGAAATTCCTCCCAAAGAATGGATATCATCGAGTCGATGCCTTGATGTATTACGAGAGAACTACAAACCGGGTTCACTGGGGCAAACCATTAATGATGTCGATGAGGTAAAAGGCAAAAAATATTCCTCTTGCTTCAAATCCCATTTCTTTATGTCTTTATCTTTCTATAATTCTCTAGATTCTTATTCACATATAATTTAGGATGGCAGTGTTTTCGTACTTTAGTTATTTTGCAGAATGCTAAATTAGGGCCAGTAACCGTGGAATGCTTTATAATTAAAGTATTCTAATAGAACGGCAATTTTCTTCGTTACAGAAGGTCGTCACTAAAGCGATCGTCTCTACATTGTATGCAGCAGTTCAGAGGGGTGAGTTCTGAATGAAATATTAACGAAATTTTGCATTTAGACGTGTTTCAGATGTATTCTATTACAGTGAAGGTGAAACATGGTCTCGAAGCCACTTATTCAGAGATAGTAGTGTTTATTAAAACTTATTAGGTGTTTTGTTTTTTCGGCTGTCCGCATTTCAAACCATCTCTGGAGTAACCGTCTATACCGCTTTTAATGGGTGTTTAGTGTAGTAGTTAGAAGACCCTTATAATAAATAGGGCCATTGATTGGATTCAGCACCATAGACAAATAAAGCTTTTCATCTCTCCAGGATCGGTACCAGGCTTGTCTGGGACTGTTATAAAAGCGATGATTTTATACATCGTTAGGCTCCACAAGTCACTTTATGCTCCATGCATGCCTTTATTCACTCCTGCGAAACCACGACTGCGACGTATTCATGTTGAATCCCTAAAGGATTGATTAATTCCATTCCGAACTCTTTATCTGTTTATCGTTTTACTACTTTCCCTTTATGCATTGAATGAATTCCAGCATGCACCAATAAAGTCTCTACTCATCCTTGCTTCTTGCTAAAACTCCCCAGTGTTCTATTCAGTAGATGAATGTGAAGAATGTCTTCAAATGAAGGCCTTTACTTCCGTTGTTTTTAGCCACCAACTAGCTCTCAAGACCCTACAAAATAGGTTGGATATACATACTGGGCAAGTGTTTAAGCCGGTCTGGAATAGACAATAGAGGATACTTGTTTGAAGTGAGCTCGAACCATCACCCAGTATTTCTCATTGGTTTGATTGTAAATTATTGTGCGAATCGATGGGCAGACGCACCTGCGCTCACATAAACATACTCAGTGTTGTATGCGTAAAACTTTTCTGGAAGGTAAAGTCGATCCAGCCGAACAGAAAGGAAGTCCATTTTTTGAATGCAACTGCATTTTCCACTCGCGGTTGTCTTTGTCCGTTTTAGCCCCTATGCTACACTTAGAGTCGCACTACGTAGCCTTGTTATTAATTGGCTTAAGCTCCTTGACGACAACCCGCGATTTAAAATTAAGAATACATAGAATATATCGATAGTGTCGAAGAAATATTTCGAGTAACATTTCTCGTGCTGTAGTGCTATAATTACGATATAATGCGTCTTCTCCTTCCTTTCTTTTAGGTTTACTCGGTTTTGGATTTTTAGGCTTTCGTAACAAGATGACTATAGCACTTTTGCTTTTAGTAATGCTTAATTTTGTTTAGTTCTTGTTCGAGATTTTCAACAACTGGATCTTCCATTGTTCATAAAACACTGCTGTTGGCAGTTTTTAAATTAATCTTCTATGTAGTAGGTAGAATTAAACTATTCTTGGGCAGCACTTTTCTTCTCCATGTTTTATTGCTTCTTCTATTAGTATACTACTGTATTAATGTTCAGGCGCTAATATTGACCATGCCATCGTGCGAAATGTGCTTGATGAACAATGCGAATGTACAAGTCTTGAGGTGGATGGTGTGGCGATGAGTCTCAGTACATTCTGCTCACATATGAATGCGGATGTAAGTTCAACTAAGAATCAGACGTCCTTTTTTGTGAAGGTCATCATTAGAAAACGTTGCATTACACTCATGCCATTGTGTTTTGTTCCGTTTTACACGAGTTGTCTCTCATGCATACTGTATGGATCCCAGCACTTCTTGAAGTCAACTTGTTTCCACGCATCCGTCATCCACGAAGCTCTGCCAACCTTTACGTGTGGCCCCGACTGCTGCTTGAGGATTTTCCTTTCGTCATGAAAATCGTTGAATGCTAGTCGAGTCGATTTTCCCTGCTACCCTGAGATAGCTGGGATAGATCTCGCGCATTATAATATGCCAAAACGGTGGGAAAACGACTACGCTGTTGCGGATTCTAACGTCTTCCAACCATTAGTAGTTCATAAAAGCGATTGACACCTCTATCGAACGCCTGTGGAAGTACGTTACTCCTCTTCTTCACAACGCGATCATTTTATAGCTTCTGAAAGATGGATGCACAGAAGGGAATGGCAATATATGTAAGGTAGCTTTTATCAGCTTTTCTTTTCGAACTAGTGTAACGTAGTATTTAGCTCATAAATTATCTGCATAGTTCGGATTTGGGCTCCCTAGATCAATCCCGTTGACGGGTTATTGCTAATGGCACTGATCAACAGAGCTAGCTGAGAGACAGGTGAAACGAAGGACTCGCATGGTGTGGCGGTGAACACGTTAGCCACCGGAAAGGACGATAGTGCGTTCGTTCCCCACCTATACATATTCAGCAACATTGTATATCTCAGCAACATTGTGGTTGTACTTCGCATCGTACTATGCCTTGAAAAGTTGTACTAGGCAGCAAGTAAGGAGTTAGCATTGTCTGCTTAGTTTTAATTAGACGAACCATCCTAACACATAACCGTAGCACGACGGAGAGAAAGGCGAAACGAAGTAGTTGCATGGTGTGATGGTGAACCCGTTAGCTCCCGGAAAGGTTAATAGCGCGTTCGTTCCACACCCAAGACACCAACAGTCCGGAGTCTTGCAAATATCTCAGTATCATTATGGTTATATTTCTCATAATACCTAGCCATTAAGAAAGAGTGGGCAGTAAGTAAAAAGTAACGATATCCTAACATACTTCAACGTCCTAAGCAATTCTTTAGTTTGTTTTGCGATCGTTGTGAAGGCTGTGGTCGGGTTCGTACGTGGTTTCCTCTGTCTTGAAGATTTGTTTCCTTTCCTTCTTATTGACGTTTATAAACCCTATCTGGCTTAGTTTTCACAGGAGTCCTGAGATAACTGTTGCTTTCCTAGGTCTTCACCAGATTTGATGATTTTCTACTTTTGTATATCAGAGGAAAGCTTGCCCCATTGTGCGCCTAGGGTCACTCATTACAGGATGGCAGCGATTACTCAACCGAGTTCGGGAACAGCGAGAGAGATCGAATATCTACTAGGGAAATATAAAAACGATATTTTTCCACATGGTTGTGCTGACTAGAGGTTGGCATAAAAACGTTTATTCGGCTAAAGTTTCGTGGCCTTCGCCATCTGGTAGACAGAAAGATATTCTGATGAGATATAAAAACGGTTAAGTGCAGTTCGTATGGGTTCAATGAAACGTATAAGAACGTATAGGTCTGCTTGAACGTAGTGATTATTATCTTCTTTGTTTCCACTTTACATTTTTCATTGCTCAGAACGAATTTCGTTTTCGTGCGAAGTCCGTGGAAAAGTTGAGAATTAAACGACGAAGTATTCTTTTCAGAGAAATAACCAATCACAGCCGTCGTACTGTGGAGAGAGTAAAGTTCAGTTAAAGTTTGCGAATATTCTACGAGGCACTTTCAAACAAGTACCTGGGATGCCGTACTTTTTCTATACTCCACCGCAGTGAGTTTTGTTTCAACCATTGTGATGTACGTATGAAGTGTGGTAGCTATTACAAACCTGATTTGATGTTGCGAGTTAGTGAATAAAAGGACAAAAAGGATAAAACTCTCGGCGTCGATCAATCCTTGAGCGATGCTCCATGTGTTCGACTTCATTAAGCATCGTTGGAGGTGATTAAATGCATACCTGGCTTTTACAATGACTCGCGGTGGCTTACCGATGTGTCGAGCCAGTGCTGCTATCCTCCCGTACAAGTCTGGTACCAGTTTACCGACTCCGGAAGGATGGAACCCTTGGTGGGCCATGGGCGCAGGGATCAACTCCACGTGTGTGGTGCAGGTCACCTCCGACCACTGCGCCACACGCGTCGTAAGTATAGTTAGTGCATAGTACTGCTTATTGATGGACCTTTTTTATATTTAGTTTCTTTCTGTTTATTTAGACGTTATTTTTCGAAGACCGTTCTATTTCAAGAAAGATGCATTTATATTTCTTATTCGTGAAGTCTTCTGTTTATACATGTGATCTGACACTTCTTAGCGCTCTATGGAACACTATCACCACTGAGTAGTTGAATAATACAGTAACTTACATAGTTAGGAAATAAAGAAAGAGGAAAGTGAAGCGAGCGAGGGTTGCCTTTCAATTTTGAGTCCCTCACGATTTGAGGACCTGAATATTTCTTTATAAATGTGCTTTCATAAACGTGATTCTTGAAGAGCGATGCTTGAACGCCTCTTCTTCATGAATCTTAGCACAGTGAGTATTTTACCCATATATTGCTGGTTGGAAAGTTTTCTTTTTTTTAAATCTCAAGAAATCACTTCGAATAATCTTAGCTAGCCACAACAAGCAGTCTCTGTGGTTTTCCTCCAGCATGCAGTTGATTTATAGCATATGTTTACTCTCTGCCAGATGCTTGGGTGTAGACATCGAACAGTTTCTTAGGTTGAGTGATCTTGACGGGGTGATGTTGCACATTGTACCTGGTAATTTTTTAATAGTGCTCTTTTTTTTGTAGCAAGGAAAGCGATTCAAGATTTCCCGGAAAATCAGTACTGGCGTATTTCGAAGGTTTATTCAACGATCACCAGCCGCGTGGTTTGGACAGTACCTTGCTGGAGCGGAGGAATAGTATGTTCTACATCAGTAAAATCTTGATGTAACGATTTAAAAAATGTAAATGTTTTCTGGAAGCTTAACGTTTTTGTGAATAGATTTTCTCGCACTTAGTGATTGTTTCGAATTAAGAATTAATAGTTTTTCAACTGCGAGATCACTTTCGCGTACTCGGTCATCAGACCATGTACGTAGACGCTTTATGTATTCTCATATATACCGTAATGAGTTTTTTAAAACATTTTCAACGAAGGGTAGGATTGAATATCAAGACAATGAAGGATAAAGTAAATAATGAAACAGATTGCACTAATAGTTAATTTGGGAAAATTGTCACGTAGAATAACCTAATTTAATACTAAAGTGGGGCTAAACTCTCGAAAAGCTAAAACATAAATGTTTCAAAGAAAATTCAGGTGACGACCACGTGCAAGATGATAGAGTGTCAGCACCAGTATCGCTGCGAAAGTTAGATCGACTAGTGGATCAATCACGTCCACGATATGTACTGAATGACAGCGAGAAGCCGAGAAGTGGAGATGAGAAACAGGCAAAAACGGTATGTGCATAATGAGAAGTTGGATATCCAGAATGTTGTTATCATGGGCGAGCAACTTCATAAGCTCAATAGCTCCATCATACCGCCGTCTTAGAGTTCGTAAGGCGTTTAATCGGTTCCTCGATTCACCATCCAAGCCGTTTTTCTGCTGTCATTGGATGTTCTTGGTTCTTTTACAACGACGTCTATAAGTAATTTTTAAAAGGAGTTTGGTTCTGGTTTTCGAGGTGTGCCATAGCAACGTATCGGTCCAGTCGCTGAGTGCACGTCTTTATTTGCCATTCCGTCGAGCTCTTGAATTAAAACGAGCATTTTAGTTTTTAGGTTCAGTGTACGGGATTTATGTCTTTCACTCTCAGCGAGAAATATGGTTATCTAGTAAGTCCACTTCGCTATGTTTCTTGAAAAAATCTTTCTAATTCCGCTTCACTTCTTCTCTGTACTAATTGACGATGGAGATCATGCTTTCAGCTGTAGTGATAGTGTGTGGTTTTGCTTTGTGTTAATCCACTTTCCACCACTTCAGTCAATTTGACGACTCCTACTGGTTTTTTTTCGAATATAGATGGGATCAGTAGCGCTAGGCGTATACTGCGATTACGATTATATCGACCTCTATGCGGTCTTTGTTGAAGAAAGGATAAAAATATATAAATAAATTACGAATGACAGCTTTGTTGTGAAAACTGAAAATACATAAGATGAAAAATTTGATGCAGATGCATCATTTCGGGTTATGGAGGCTTGGTTTTGCCATCGTTTTTAAAGGTCTTCCAAAAAATCGGCAAATTCTTTTTTGTTTCGAAGGCCTGCTCTTTTGTAGTGGAATTTAAAACGTTCGTTAATAAACGTTTCCATTTAATTGCATAGTTCTAATAAGAACTGTTTGAATTCACAGGTTTTTGCTAACCAAATTTTCGCATTCTCCCATTCGTTGATCTGGGACTGGTTGCATTTCAAGGGTCTATCGTTTTCGCAGGGCGCGTGTGGCGCAGTGGTCGGAGGTGTCCTGCAACGCAAACGTGGAGTCGATCCCCGCGCCCATCGCCCCACCAAGCCCTCCGTTCCTCCGGGTCGCCAAATTGGTACCAGACTTGTCTGGGAGGATAGGCACTAGGTCGATACGTCGATAGGCCACCGCGAGGCATTGCAAAGGCCAGATATGCATTGAATCAGCTCCAAACGATGATTGATGAAGTCGGATGCGTAACGCATCCCTCAGGGTTTGATCAACGCCAAGAGCTGTATCATTTTTATGGTCTCCTCACTGACGTGTTGAAGATGTAGAGATATTGGTATTGTGAATGTGTTCTTTCCTCGAACTTCGACTGAACCATGTAGACCAGTGTAGTGTTTTCACCACACCTATTCTTTGATCTTTGTGGATCGGAGGAAAGTCCACTGTCTTGCGACTTCAGGCTAGTGAACCGTGTCATTAGTCAGGTGGTACGACAATCAACAGCTCGATGACGATGTAGTAATTGAATTCAGTCTCTTTCATGTGGTTGTCAAGTTCTAAATTGCTAAAAAGCTGTAGTTATAAAAAAATGTTCGAGAATATAAAAAATTGGCAGGCACGCATGTGCTAAATGTCTCAGCATCGTTGTACTTGTATTTCACATCATGCCCTACCATGACGGCGGAAAATAAAAAGTGCCTTCTACGCAAATTATAAGAAAGTTAACTAGGTACGAAAGGTAATTGAAAAAGGCTAAAAACTGCTAAACTACCAACACATGTTGAAAGAACTAAGATGAAGCGTATTTATCTCGACCCATCTCGAAAATTAGAAAAGCAACTCTATGTCTTTGTACAGCCAGGTTTTTCTGTTCACAGCAGTAATTCGCTGTTTTCTTGACAAGCAGACAAAAGTTTGTTGTTACATTATTTTTTAGTAGTAACTGGCGTTCCGACTGATTTCGTCTTCTTCGAAGCCTGGAAAGATGAAGTTAACTGCTACCTAGTGAACCAAATACCTCCACAATATCAACATAAAGACTGCGACTCTTAAACTGCAATTGAATTGGAAACAAAACAGCTTCTTCACACAATTACCGTTTTCTATAAGTCTTATACGAAGTCTTCCACGTGGAAATAACCACAGAGTTCACATGGATGGGCAATGTGTCTCCCTCACGTTAAGAAATCAGTGTGAGACATTGTGTGAGATCACGCGTTATAACGGTGAATTGCTTTCCTCAGTTTATCTTTGATTCATGGAATTTATCCTGTAAGCGTGGAGTGCTTTAGGGGTTGATGTTTTAGATTCCTGTGCGAGGATGTTGGCTTTCACGTTCAAGATCTTCCCTGTCATGTCTCTGTGTCCTATGTGTGCCTAATGGAGTATTTTGTTTATCTGTACACTTACTGTCAAGGTGTTCTTCTGTACGTCTACTTAGTGACCTGTAGACCTGCTTTCACAATATATTCGCCTTCGTACTCTGTGCGAGAAATCAGCAGTCACCTTCTCTACCTCTTCTACTTCTCTACGTTAGGAGAAGTTGTGCACTTTTGTGCTGTGCATAGACGTTCATACAAATGGTTGCGAACTTGCCGGCGCCTTGGAGTCTTCGGCGGTATTTCAATCACTGCTACCCATATCTCTAGACCGCCACTTTTCAAGCAGTATTTTATGGCTGCACTTGGTTCGTTGGAAATGGAGGGGAGGATAACTGCTGACGTCATTGAAAGTTGACATGTGTTCATTTAGTAGTGGCCGTCGTATGTTATAAATATTTTCCGAGTTTTCAGATAACGCAGTATGGTCGTTATCCATTGTTCATCTATTTTATGTGCTCAGTTGAATATCCGAACAAATCAATGGACACGTTCCCGGTAACGTTCCTGCCCACCTGTGTGTACGAAGTGCTACGAGAAAGTGCCCAGAAACCACATGAAGCCTTTGGTAAGGTGGTTAAGCTTGTTTGGTATTTAAATCTTAAACATGTCAAAATTAAACATTGTTAATTAGTCTTCTACATTTTAACTTTGCTCGTTTAAAGACACAGGTATGAATGAATTTGTGACATTTTATTCCTTACTTGTACCTGCTTATATTTACGTACTTACCACCTGAATATTTGAATGGCTCTTTTTGACTGATTATGTGGGCCCCAACATAATTACCATTCTCTGGAGATTTGCTGGTTTAGCTACTGTGGTTCTCAGCAGTCCCGGGAAACCTACGCGAAGCCTTCACCAGGTTGTCACTACCCCAGGCAGTCGCCGTCCTTGTGGATTAGGGAGAGATTTGCCACCGTGTGACTAATTCGATATTAGGACGGTGGTGGTTCCTTATTCCTAGCTAGGTTTCCAGGTGGAAACATTGAACTCCTTCTCAGCTTTGCAGGCCTTCTTGAGGTGATGAACCTCCCGTTGTAAATCGGAGCCCGGCACCCAGCAACACGTCCTAGTCACGATGAGGCGGTAATGTTGGGAGAAATTGGAAATATTGGAATCCAATACTTGTTTATACCTTACTGAGAACGTTTTTTTCCATGATTTAGATCAACAGTGTTTTTCTGACTTACTTTCTGAGATTTATACAGAAAACTCAACTAAGAGCAAAATGTTTCTTGTTTCAAAATTTAGTATTCATTTGAGTCTGATTTACAGATATAGCAAGTGTTGTGGTACGATTGTATTTATATGTGGTAACGTGGCCAAGTGATAAAGGTGAAAATATGCATGAAGATATTGACACAGAATCCGATGACGACACGCATTCAAACAAACATTTACGATTTTTGGAAAAAATGCCGAAAAAGGTGTGTTTTCAAATCTTATTATAATATCTTAGGGTGATAACTCTGAGTGTGCATGTTTAAATGCGTCTGAATTGATTGGGAGTTTAAATCGTTCGACGTTGATGGAATCCTTAGTGGTCCGCCATGAATGCGACTCCATTCATAGCATCTTAGAGGTGATTGAGTGCATATTTGGCCAATAAAATGATTTGTGAAGGCATCATCTGTCATCACGTTAATCGTCGAGTGGCTCAAGTGGTCTCCAGTGAATCTCCCATTTCTCCTTGTCTACCGTAGTCCGGTGAACTCTTTCTTCTTTAGGGTCTTGTTCAGCATCATTTAATTCTTTAAGGATTTCCATGAAGAACTCTGACCATGGGATCGGTGATTTTCCTGCAGCACATCTGACCTCCAGAGGAATCCAGTTACTAACAGCTGTCGACCATCGGTTGTTCATACACATTATTTGACAGGCATATTTATTTTCGTTTTCGACAGTTTGGTGTACAGAAGGCCGCCTTTGATTTTTGATTGTTGATGTAGGTCGGAACTTCGGACCCCTTCTCTCACTTGCTTGATACGGGATACTCCTACAATCGTCTTTTCGACCGCACATTCTATAACACTGAGTGATCTTTCATTCTTTCTAGTTAAGACTAGGTTCCTGACTTATACGTTAAAGTAAGAAGAATCGTGGAGCCGAAAAGATGGGCACGGAGTCGGGTGCTCCTTATTCTCTTCATTACATCTTCAGTGCGTTTTAAAGCTCCTCAAGCCGCTCGCTTCTTCCTGCCCAATTGTGGAACTATGTCATTCATCATGTTGATTTTCCAACCTAGGTAGACGTAGCTGGAAGGTTCGAAGGTATTCGTACCATTGAGCGTGAGGGGCATATCAAACCATTCCTTTCTTAATGAACATTATTTTTGTGAGGTTTAGTCGAAGACCAATTTCCTACATTTTTTATCAGAGTCGGCAAGAATTCGTTCCGCCTGGCTAATGTTTGACGTTATAAGAGCGATGTCATCAGCAAAGCGAAGGTGGTGTAATTATAGGCCATCGATTTCCACTCCTATGTTCTTCCATTCTAATGTTTGCATGACATTTCTGGAGGTTGGCAGTGAATAATTCTAGCGAGATGGTATCGCATCAGCAAGGCCCTCTTTTGATATCAGTGTTAACATCGTTATAGAATGGTGATATTTTAGTTGTGAAATTTTTGTATAGCTCATGAACAGTGTTCATGTACCGAGCAGGAACGCTCTGGCTGATAGTCCTTCGATTTCAGTAAACAAAAAGTCAACATTGTGAATTTCAACCTCAGCTTAACTGGGTTCAATGCCGACTTGTACTCCCCAGATCAATCCCGTCGATGGGTGATTGCTGATAGTACCGATCGATAGAACTAGCTGAGAGACAGGCGAAACGAAGGACCCACATGGTGCGGTGGTGAACGCGTTGGCCCCCAGAAGGGCTAATGGAATTTTCGATCTCCACCGCAGGCGGTCCGGGGTTTTGCATATATCTCAGCATCATTGTGGTTGTATTTCACATTACATCCTGCCGTGAAAAATTGCGGTAGGCAGTAAATAGAAAGTTAACATTGTCAGTAAATCTTTGCTTTTCAACAATTTCTAGTGGTCCTGAAGAGGAAAATTTTTCCAAATATCTTCCAGCTTTTTTTATTCTGACATTGGTTTCCAGGAGCGATCGGTGGTGTATGAGTTACTGAATCGACTTAATCGTCTCATGGAGCTCGAAACTGTTTTGATGGACAGCAGAAATGTTCCCGTTACGAAGGAAAGGATTATGGAAATCTCTGCTTATATCGATCATGAGTGTGGAAGAGAGAAAGCGGTTGGTTTTAATAAGTGTTTCTTCCAATTCATTATGTAATTTTTTCTAGCACCTCGGTATTACTTCACTCAAATTTCGATGTAAAATCTAGTGAAAAGCGTGGTTTTATCTTCTAATCCACCTACATATTGTTCCAGATGTTCCAACTTGTTTATCCTTTTTTTCTGGCTAATGGATTTCACTGCATCCTATCATACTCTTTAAAAGTTCAGTTGAAATCGGGCCAGGTCGAGACGCGTTGCCGCCGCTTTCCGCTTGTCATGCAATGTCAAGAGGCCATGAATCGGTTAAAGGTTGGTTATTTAAGTATAGTAAATTTAAGCTGCTAATAAGCTTAACAACTACTTAGTATTTATTGTGGTGTTTTGGTGATATTTTATCGGGACCACTGCAGTGGAGTAGTGGAAATTGTAATTTTTTGTCCAGCAAAGTTTATTTATTTTCTTACTTTAATACCTGAGTAGTCGTCTTTATGAATCGTGCGGACTATAGCATAGTTCCTATTTGGTTGGTAATTTTCTCGTTAGAGGAGGTGTCTTCCCTTGCTGGGTTCTTGAGATGTCGAGCTAGGACTTCGTAAGCCCTCACCATCGGCAGTCAATGCTTCTTATAGACCGAAGAAGGATTTACCAGCTTGCAGTCAGGTTGCTGCGATGATGGCAGTGTTTCATGCTATCAGTTTGCTCTTGTTTGGATTTTCGAAATCCCTTGCTGTGAAGATTCTTGAATATTTGTCGTCATATGACTACCAGTGTAGAATCCAGTGCAACATCGAGGAACACTCTTCATACACGATGAGGTAATGAAGCATCGTAGGGACTGGGATTAACAAGTAAATTTGCAACAGGATTATGGCTTGTGCGCTAGCTTTGCCACTACTTTTGGTTAAGGACGATTTTCAAAAGAATATTCGTTCAGGAAGTGTCGACACTCCTTATTTTATCTGAATAAAAAGATATTAATAAAGGCTGTCCTAGGATCGGATGAACGGTATGCATTTGGAGTACTGTGTTTTGCACCGAGTGGAAGACTCAAATATCTATTATTGTTGCCGGGTTAGTAATTTTAAAGGCATTTTTCACTATCGTTCTTTGATAAGACATTGCAGGAATTATTTCTAGCGTTGGTACCTCGACGTGTTTTTGGGCGTTTGTAAATGGTTTTTTGAATCGGGCATTTCTGCTGTTTCATAGCTGTAAAAATAATAAGGCAATTTCTGCAAGGACGCAATGGAAAATTCCCACAAGGATGAAATCGAGTTGTGCCTTTGGTGTTGTAGTCATTGGAACGCGGACGAGAATAACCTAAATGGTTCTTCTCACATTAGCAAAAGAAGCTTATGAAAATAGGATATATGGTAATGTAGTATTTGCATGAGGACAGATATTTTCTTTTATGGGAGACTTACCATGACTTCGTGGATAAAATGTTCGCAAATGTAAATAGAAATTGAAAGAAATCTGGAGAAATTTGTTCAGGTTGAGAACATACATGCATTTGAGCGCTACACAAGACATTTGGCAAGCAGTGGAAGTGGGTTTTTTAGATTATAAAAATTAACCTTTTTAACACGAGGTTTTGTGCTTGTCTTGGTTAGTGATCGTTTTCAAGCTTCTCGTTTCCAGGCAAAAGTGACGGAAGTGATGGAGATGAGTTGTTAAGAAAAGACCAGTTATACGACTTCTGGGTGGTGCTCATTATTGATGACAATATCAAGCTGCAGTTTTGTCAAAGGTATATATAAATATGTACGTGTATATATATGTGTACATATACGTGCATTATGGTATATGTGTAATTTGGGTTATTGGACGGAGTGCCTTTGCGGGTAGCAAAAGACTTACCATTTTTGTCTTTCCGTCGTTATCGTTTGTTGGTGGTCTGTTTCAAGCATGGAGATGTCTTTGGGTACCATTCTGTAGTCTATAGATTGTTTACGTCTGCGCATGGCTGACGAATCAGAAAGACATCCGCCCGCTTTGTGGGTAGTCGTCCTACAAGACGTTTACATTCTTAGCAGTCCATTTCACTGCATTTCTCGTCTGTCGCTCAATCTTCTCACTACATGAGCGGCCCTTCGATTTTTCATTTTTGAAATGTTTTCGTTAGATCTTGAAAACGTGATATCCTTCGAAGATCTAAACTGCGCAGTGTGGCTAATTATGCGCATCAGTTTTATTTCAGTAAGAGCGTCCAAGCGTTTCGTGAATGGTACATGAAATTGTCAGTGTGGTGAAATATCAGCTCATTTCTTAGCTGCGTAGCAAAGCGCTGAAAGGTTAATAAACCAAAAAGGTTGTTGCGGAAGTTCGACTCAATTCATTGGTGACGTCTGTGAGAGGTCTAGTTACGACCTGTCCTGCTTCCATTTATTTGCATAATTCAACGTTCATGCGGTTCTCTATATTCTCCTGAAGCTCTGGTTACTAGTTGAGACGTAGTCTCTGTATTGAGGGTTCAGTTTGTTTGCGTTCGCACCACGAGTTTTTCGTGATAAAGGTTTGCATTAAATCTATCGTATCCATTGTCTTCCGCTTTATCATTCCTAAGCACCGTCTGTATTTCACTCGTGCTTTTCGAAACGATAATGATGTCGTCAGCATAACAACAGGTTCATAAGAATTTGCCGTTTATGCGATTATCCTGGTCTTATTCGTTATCTATCTGCGGCTATACTTATCTTCACCAGGATAACTGTTTACGGTCTTCTTAAATGGCTTCTTCAGGAGATGTTTTCTTTCGAAAACAAGTTAGATAAATTGCAGGAAGTGCATATAGTTCATGGTCTCCAGTTCTGGAAAAGTCGGCTATAATATTATCTGGTCCTGAAGCTGCGACTTCTTTCGTGATCTTTATCACATCACGGATTCGAAATGAAGGAATTCGAGGTCATTTGTGTTGAGATGGTAGGCGGTTTTGGGCTGTACGGGGTTTATTGAACGGAAACAGTTGGTGTAGAACTTTTGTGTTACGATTCCATGTCATTGCGTGGGTGGGTAATAATTCCGCCCTCACCAAGTCTCAGTGACCTTTCTTTATCTTATTTGTTTATTTTACACGTCCCGTCTTCCACGTGTACGGATCTCAGCGTTTTTTGCATTTTGTTTTTTTCCTTGCATCTATCACGCACGGAGGTCTTAAACTTTTTGCATATGGGTTCGGCTACTGATTGAGGAATTTTTTTTCGTCATACATGTCATTGGATGCTGGACCAGCCGATTCTCTTTAGAGTCCTGAGATAGCCGAGCTAGAGCGTTCCCCGTGGATTACTGACAGCGACCCTTTTCACAGGCAAGTCTGATACCAATTTTCCGATCCCGGAGGCATAAGAGGCCAGAGAGGGTGGTCAGAACAACGTCCTGCTCGTGGTAATCGGTACCACTACCACTCAGCTGCAGCTCTCTGATCTTTCCTTCTACTAGTTCCTTTTTGGGGTGCTTCTAATAACTGAGAGTGGAGCGTGTTCGGTTCAGCTTTTAAGTTTTTCAACGAGTAGGCTTGCAGTGTTCAGTCTGGTCTTATCCTGCCGGTTATGTATGTAAAGGGTTTAGTTCAGAATATACTAGTAATATAGCCCTATTGTCTTATTCTAGTTCTAGTGAGGGAAAACCAAAATTTGATTTCATATCACTGTTGTCACATTGCTTTACGTCGTAGACGGAAACGCTTATTGTATGCAGGAGGCTACGATTGAACTAATACAGCTCGAGCATTCTTATGGGGTTTTGAGGTAGCGAGCCGTCAATGCAGAATCACCTGCCATTGTAGATCAGAGGGAGATTTCCTAACTTGCGATTAAATTGCTGGTGGGATGGTGGTAATTCTGGGAAGTGGATCGTTTTTAGTGGATTTCGAACGGAAATGTTGACCCCTTTAGCTTGGGCTGGACATATTGTAATATATGGTCGTTCAACGTTGAAGAACACCCCCACCTACGGTTAGGCGACAAGTGCTTTTTTTCTAGGGTGCAAAACTAGTAGTTTTTTCTCAATTAAATGTACTAATTTACGTAAATGTTGGTGTGAAATCTCCTAACGGTTTACCACCTCATCGTAGCTGGAAGGTGTTCCTGGGTGTCGAACTACGATCTACAGCGGGTGGATTCCTCCCCTCTACAGGGTCTCCCAAGCTGAGAAGGAGCCCGGCGTTTCCATCAGGAAGTCTAGCAAAGAGTAAACCAGTACCAGGATCCAACACCGTTCTGGTATCAAATTTGCATGTTGGCAAATCTCCCTCTAATCCAGAAGGGCTGCGACTGCCTGTCATGGTGACGACCTGGGGCAGACCTTGGCCAAACTGTCCTCGGGATTCCAAGGAACCACAATGGCTTAACTAGCAAATCTCCGAAAAATGGTGATTATGCTGTAGCCCGCACAACTAGCGAGGACGGACCGTTCAAGTATCAAGTAAGTAAGTTGGCATGAAAAGTTTTTTCTTTTAGAGAGAACGGTCGCCACTATCGCATATTTGAGCTTGCATGGCGTAAATGTCGTCAAACGATTCGAGTCATAAATCAAGTGAGATCTATTTCAGAATATCAGCGATGCACAGTCCACTGTTAAGTACATTTTTATTAGGAATTATTATTGAATCGGATGTTCGAATTGCGTGAATGCGACCCATTGCTTATGACAAATACGCGCGATTCACCGCATGAAAATTCGTTGCACAGAAGTAACAATTCATCAGGTTCGTCAGGTACAACATTAGCATTTATCTACACACAGTAGGTTATTGGTTCTGTTTAAGTGTTGTCTGCTCAGTTTATATCGATTACAATAAATCGATTTCACCTGTAGTACTTTTGATCCGGTTAATCATCCAGTTACTTAGGCTAGAATCAGTTAACTGTATCCGCCGTCGTAGTGCACCAGTATTGTTTAATGAGCTCTGCACGAGGGACAAGACGCGCGTGTACTTTTGCCTTGAAAACCTTTTTCTCTGTCTTTTTGATGAGAATGTAGCAACAAGTAGCTGGCCGAACTCTACCGTGGCATAGGTTTGCTTCTAGTTTAACCTCTGCATGCAGATCTTGCAGTGCTTGTCACTCCGAACGGCCATTTTGGGTAAAATGGATCCAGTTGTACATCGCAACCACTAAGGGATTGTGCTAAATAGAACACGAGAATATTTTAAGCATCCAAATAATAGCAGGTACATACTGCACAAATCTAACAAGTTGATAAAGTTATACGTTTGTTAGTCACTTTACAAGAGTTTCTTATTAAATAAATGAACGATATTTGATTGCGATGTGACGTCATAGGTTGAAAATTGGAATTTAATTTTCATTACGCTTAAAATTTTCGTAAAGATAAACGACGATTTTGGAATTAGTTGTAGTGTAAACGGGTCTATACTCGGCCTCTTGAACATCATTTTTGTGCCGTTTCTGTAGTAAATTTTAGTGTCGGAGGATCACGAAGTCGATACTCATATATCGCACGGAGCACGTTTCATGTTCGCACCAGGATATTTCGCCTGCCCTTTACAAGAGAAATTGTGGTAAGTCGTTGGTGTCTTCTGATTTCGTTCTAAAGTCTGAAATCTTGTTTTCAAGCATTTCTACTTGTATACATAAGATTAATAAGTGAAAGGATGAAGCTCTCGGCGTTGATCAATCCCTGAGGGATGCGCCATGCATTCGACTTCATTAAGCATCGTTGGAGGTGACTGAATGAATATCTGGCCTTTACAATGACTCGCGGTAGCCTACTGATACATCGAGCTAGTGCTGCTGTCTTCCCAGACAAGTTTGGTGTTAATTTGCCGACTGCTGGGGAATGTAGGGCGCGGTGGGCCTGAGGCGCGGGGATCGTTCCTGTGCGTATTGCAGGGCACCTTCGACCACTGCGCTACATGTGCCGTTTACCTAAGATTACTTCTATAAATTTACGATAAAACGTAAAGATGTGTTGCTCAGCTTAATAACTCTCACAAGAGTTGCCCCATGAGTTCGACTCCATTCATAGAGTTATAGAGGTCATTGAATGCGTACTTGGCCTATAGAGTGACTTGCGAAAGCTTCCCGTGTATCAGTTCAGTGTTTTATATCCTCCCAGAAGTTTGAGAACAATTTGCCGACCCAGTGTGGATGGAGGACTTGGCTACTGGTCCGGAGCGTGGAACCTCATAAACGACCACGTGTTACCTTACAAAGCATTTTACAGTTAATTTAAGGGAAATTCGTGATGATGTAGAGATAAAAATAGAGTGCGTTTTCTTCTCCATGGGAAATGTTCACTGTAAAAGTTGAGGACGAATTTTATACACAGGAAAATGCAGTTGAAATCAATTCGGTGTAATGAAACACCGTTGTAGTCCTGTCAAAAACCTGGTAACAAGTGATCATCTTTTTCACAGGACATCATGAGAGGCTGTGATGACGACATGGGAACGAACTTGACCAGTTTCCCGGAACTTTAGCGTTTACTGGAAACATTTATTCAAATCTTGTTAGATTAATAAGATCCTGCTTAAGTGGAAAATTTCCGAATGTGTGCACGATTCTTAGTGAGGACTGGTTTTCCAATTAGTAAACGAGCGCGCAAATAACTTTTAAAAATTTGACGATGTAACGGACTATCTTGTATTTAAGGTTCGAAGTTCATCCTCGCTTACGTCTGTCTCGAGGAAACTGTCGCTATCCGTTGGCTATTGCTTGCGATACCTTACGAATATCGCTGGAACAATTCGCTATACGCAACATCCCGAACACCTATGTTGTTAGGTGAGAACTGCGTCGTCGACCGTGAAATTGTTCATCGTTCTTGCCACTGTATTTTAATATAGAAACAGACCACATGCACCAATGCATGAGTTGAATTTTGGTAATTTTGATGCAAAAATAACGGCAACGTTCAACTTTGAACGAATACGTTCCAATATATTACAGCTCATAGCGAACTTAATGAGTTGAAATAGAAATTGGTAGAATCTGCAATGGAATCTACATATCTTCACCGACAAGTTTTCTCACTTCATAACAACAAAATTTTATTTTTGTGGAGCCCAGAATGTGTTTGATTGAAATTGTTGGTGTTTTTCAAAAGCCCTGCATGATGTTAAAATAGGGGATCAGTTTTCTCATCTGTATTATCAATAATTCGTTAAGGAGTAACCCAAGCTATAACTAGGAACATCTCTGTTTGTCGCTGCTGACTGCTGCTGAGGCAGAGTTTGAAAAATTAGAAGTGCATTACTTGATGTATGGCAGAATTATTTGCACATTCTTTGACGAGAATCCACTCTGACACTGCCACCAGTTGAATGTACGCGTTGTTCTTAAAGCTTAGATGAAAGTGCTTGACTCATAAAATGCGAAACTTTCGAAACATTTTTAATGACCTTAATGACCAATAATAGCAATGTCATGAAAGTTTTCTTATTGGGTTTCGAGTTCTAGTTATCTCCTAGTATTGGAATATCCCATAAGTGACGTGTAAATAATTCGTTATAATCAAATCCGCTATCCTTATGCAGTTCTTTGAGCCAGTTTTATTTCATGACTACTGAGTCAATCTTATTCTTATTCAGTTCGTTGCTTTTTAGAATTATCCATTATATCACTTATTTTCCACTAATGTACCAGTTCTCGATTTCAAGGGAATCGGATGGAAATGTATCGTACATGCAATTACACACTTCGATAGATACATTTAATGCATCTCTAAAAAGAAATCGAATAACTGTAAGGAAGAAAAGGGATACTAGGTGAGT
This sequence comes from Angiostrongylus costaricensis, assembly GCA_900624975.1. Taxonomy (NCBI): domain Eukaryota; kingdom Metazoa; phylum Nematoda; class Chromadorea; order Rhabditida; family Metastrongylidae; genus Angiostrongylus; species Angiostrongylus costaricensis. Next base: position 27,537 of record UYYA01004182.1, on the reverse strand, counting down.
TCTGTTATTTATGGTTTTTGATAGACAATCTCTAACCGTCTAAACATCCTCTGCAAACTTCGAAAGAAGAATCCACGAACTGTTGTTATAGTTTTATACTACAGAGAATCTGAACACTTCAAAACGCATATGCTGTTGGCCGTTTACGGGGTGAATCGTCCAGGAAGGGAAATCTGCGAAGTGTTGAGGGAATGTCTTCAAAAACGTCTCGATCAGGTGACGTTAAGTCACATGATCGACATACTGGCAAAAAATTCACAAACGAGACTGGATAGTGCGGATGTCCTGGTCGGTTTCTTTTTTCGAGGTACCTTTTGTGAAGACTTGAACACTCGCTGTAGTTGAAATATTGTCTGTCAATCATATTGTTTATCTCTTGTTTGTAATAGTAGATCTCAGTGTAGGAAGTTTGTGTTTCGAATCCATGCCTACTTTCTAACTAGAGTATTCTGTTTGCTGTTCGCAATTTGTTTTTCCTTTTTTGAGCTTAATCTGAGCTCAAAAATCTGAGCTTGAGCTCTTCCTCGGTTTACCGCGTCATGGTGGCTGGGTGGTGTTCCTGGGTGTCGGTCTGCGATGCACAGCCGGGGTATTCGTATCCCAGCAGTTTCTCTCAGGCTGAGGAAATGTCCGACCTTTTACATTAGGAAGCCCAGCTAAGGGTAGACCAGTACCAGGATCTACCACCGTCCTCGTATCAAACTAGTCGCGTGGTGGCTAATTTCCCGCTGATCCCCAAGGGCGAACAACTGCTTTTGATTGTAACGAGCTGGGGCAGACTTTGGTCAAGCTGACTTCGGGAGTCCAGGGAAACACAATGGCTAAACCAGCAAAAGTCCAAAAATTGGAGAATGTGGTGGGGTCTGCATAACTAGTGAAGACAGGCCATCCAAGTATCTAAGCAAATATCTAGTGGCTCTTCTCACTGAATTGCAAATGACGCTTCGAAACTACCAGCAAATTTTACAAATATATTCTGCGTTCTGTTAAAACTAGATAACAAAAGGTTGAGAGGTAGACTCACTGTAACGTATGGTTCAATTCAATATAACTTGTTTGTTAACGGAAACTTTGTGAGATTTCTGGATGTGCTTCGTCTTACTTTACTTTGTCTCCTATATGTTTTGCTCTAGTTGCGTCTTTTAGTTTCTACAGCGTGATTCAACGAAACCAGCTGATGTATTCAACTACTCAATACCCAGCTCTATGTCACAATTTCTACAACCAATGAATTACTACATGCATCAACATATGCAAGCAGTTATGCCTTCAGCAAGATACAAAGTAATATTCAGTTCTTAACAAACGTTATTGCACTTTTCCCTAGTGGTCAGTAATAGCATTCTCGCATGGGCGTTGGTTGCTCGTGGTTGGTTTTACAGGTTTTTATTTCTAGGAGGATTTTGGATCCGGTAGCAACAACAGTACTGAGCAGAAATCGGTGTTTCTTCCGCTTCCGTATTTGGGAAAGCCATCCGAGTCATACGTACCAATTTTCTATCTTCTGGTGAAATCACCACAAGGAGGAATTAGATCCACTGGTGAGACATTTTCTTGTACCCCTATGTGAGACTGCAGTTCTTTATCACCTAAAGTAACAAAAGAGAAAGGATTAAATATTGCACCTTCTTTGATTATTAAGCAGACACGAAATTGATAGAAAGATTTGTTCGGCTAACGTTTCGACATCTTCGTTTTCTTGAGAGCCGAATTGGTCCTAGTCGATGGTCTACAGATGGTCGTCCTCTCAACGTTGTTGGTATCGCACGGAGTTGAATCCAGTGAGATGGAGCACTAGTCGAATGAAAAACGTTTACTCTTTATTTACTGTCTTTTATTATTTTTCCACGGTAGGGGTTGATGTGAAATACAACTACTCTGATGCTGAGGTATTTTCGAAACTTGGACCCCAGTCCAGATTCGAACCCGCGATTATCCTTTCCGAGCTCTCATGTGTAATTCACTGCACCACCGAGACCCTTGTTTGCTTTTCTCACATCTACTTTTCTACTGAAGTGTGCCGTCAGCGGTCATCCGTCGATTGGAATGATCTAGGGAGCGTAAATCGGCGTTAAATTCAGCTGAGGCTGTTTCGAAATCACATTGCTTACTTTTTATTTGTTCCTGTTATTATTTTCTCACGTCAAGGTACGATGTGAAATACAACTCGACTTCAGATTAAGACTAACTGAGTTTAATGCCGATTTGTGCTCCCCAGATCGTTCCAGTTGACCAGTGATTGCTGATAGCACCGTTACGTAGAAAACCGGGTGAGAGAAAGGCAAAGCAAGGGCTTCAGTGGTGCGATGAGTAATATGTGAGTCTTCGGCCGGAAAGCGTTATCTTGGACTCGAATCTGGCCTGAGGTCAGCGTTTTGCAGTTTTTGTCTCGGATACTCTCTTCTCTTGTTTTGTCTATAACATTCTTCCTTATCAATCTTCTTGGCAGAGTTCCATTTTCATGAGCATATCAGCGGTCCTTGTGAATCGGAAAAAAAACTCTTTATCGTGTAATTTGTATTCTTTTTCAGTGATAGACTAAATTTTGCAGTTAGTGCTCTTCTAGGGTTTCGGCAAAGTTTTATTCACAGCTGGACTTCCAGGTGGAAATGTCATGCTCTTCATCTTGATTGGCTCTATTAATGAGATGTAACTGTGTATCTACTACTTTATACGCCAGGTTAACAAGGTTAAGATCTTGTCATGTTGAAGCAGTTAGTTAATGAGTGGTTCTGAACTCCAGTACGGCGAACCAGGTCCACTAAAATGAAGACATTTTTTACTAAATGGGCTTAGCTGATTAGCACGTAGTACTCGATTTCGTTGGGAAAACAATTCCTTAACTGTATACTGTCAATTTCATAATTCGTCATGATTTTGTAGTGATGACATGGTAATATCTTTGAGCATGAATGGTTAAAATCTATTGGTTTTCTTTGGTAAAACTTCCGTCATAGGGGACTGAATAATTTCACTACTGCACATCTACATGACCGGTTGTATTTTTTAGTTACTTTATTTTGTAAATGTTGTTGTTATCGTTGTCGGTATTGTAGGTATCGCTGTGATCGAGATGCGTTTCATGAACAGTCGTGGTGAGATGGCAACTTTAACGAACGGTCGTTTGAACAGCTCGACACATCAGACATTGGCCCCGATGTTGGACGAGGAGAGTGAACGAGACTTAGCGTATAGTGAAATGACATATTCGGCAAGACATGAACAACTGGAAGAGATTCCTGGTTAGTCGGAGAACGTGGTTGTTGAGTTTGTGGATCTGCAAATGAAAAACAACACGCTAAATAGGTAACGTTTTTTGTTTCTTCCACCGAGGAATATTCTGCTGTGTGCTGTGGGAAGCTGCAGCTGATCCACTATAGTGAGGCCCTAAGCTACTACTAGAGTTTGACTGTGTGAAGGCAAGATTATGGCTGTAGATTACAACAAATGTTTGTGAAAATCTTCAGTTTCGGTGGATTTTTAGTCTTTATTATTCAACTGAGGGAAATCATAGTTATGGAGGTGTTTTGCGTTTTTCATATGCTTTCGTTTTTATATTAGTATCCAATGTATAGGCGTTTCTGCGTATGCTCAGTTCGCTGTTTGGCAAGCCGGCGATGTGGACCTTCAACAGCTTGACGATCAGTTACGGCACGTAGTGGGACTTGTAAGTTTGTGAAATCTTTACATCTCCAACAAATTGAATTGGCCATGAAATTTCTACATGGAAAAACTTCCTTATTTGCTAAAGCTTCGACATAACTGTTCCCAGATATCTAATCGTTTAAAGAAACCTCTTTATTGACCTCATTCAGCATGACCGTGTAACTCTATTGTAAACTCAGCAGTGTAAATGTGACTTCTCGTTGTCGATTGTATTTGGAGATTTCAGCCATTTTTTTAGGGAATCTGTGATGTTGTCACCGAATTCGGTATTCTGAATCTAAACATTATCGAAATCGGTGCGCAAATTCCATTGAGCCCAGGGCTGCATAGTAGCCCTCATTCAAGTTAGTTTCTTTTTGCTGTTTATGATAAATAATTCAGAGTCTCTCTAAGTGTCTCATTTAAACTTGAATTTTCGATATTTTTCTAAATAATTTTCAAGTTGGAATTCGGGGCTACTGGTGACAACGCATTCTAGATTTGGCTTCATAACATCACTTCCACCTCTTTCCTACCACTTTTAATATGCGTCATTTTATCCCCCATGCTTGGGTAATATACGCTTATTTTTTACTTTTCTAATTAGTAGGAATTCTTATGATCATTTGTGAGTTTAACCAGTCTTTGATTTCATTTAGAATCCTTATCATCAGCGAAAACGCCGACAACAGCTTCCGAGCGCAGGCAGCAACTCCGGAAGCGAGACTCATTCGACGCTTTACCGGTTGCTTCAACACCGAGCCTACAGACAGACTCATCGGCGCGAAGTAAAGGCAATTCGGTTGGTACAACATTTCTTTTTGAAAAATACTTATCTTGTTTTCGCCGAGAAGGAAGACATTTGTTGCGATAGGTGTGCAATAAGGTATTATTATCAGCTGGTCTCTACAATGTAAAAATGAAAAAAAAAGTCGAAATAGCTAGAGTGTTTTAGAAAATGGTGGTTGCTGATATATGAACCTCTTCAAAGTGTAATGCTGTACGTGTACGCGGTAGCGCAGTGGTAGTGGTGGCCTTTCATACTTGGATGATGCAGATTCGAGTATTGTTATTCAAAAAAGTTGCTGTTCGGATTCAAGATCACTTTTTTGGCATAGTAGGGATGAGCTGAGTCTACATCTTCCGGTCAATATAGTCATTACTGTCCTTTCCAATATGTACCGAAAAAAAATACGTCGGGTTCTCTTAGATTAAACGAGAAGAGTAGAGACCGTCCTGGCCATGAGACTAGAGACCACGGACTAGTTGTTAACTGGTATTTGTCTCATTTATGCGGGCTTATTAATGGAATTTTACGACGCCAGTTTAAAAGGGAGTTGTACGTTGATGAGGAGCGTAATGATTTAAGATAGGCACCGATCAGGTATTCAGCAATGTTGTGAACGACTTCACCGTCTTCAGTTTTTGCGTGTACAGCGTATTCGCCGTACACATAACAATTCGTCTATCTTGTGTTGTATTTGTTGCCTTAAGTTTAAAACATTCAAGATCTATCAGTGTTCTAGCGTTGTTTAGGTATTCTCATTTGAAACTCATCGTGGATCATTCACTTCAGACATAGATAGATTGTCATCGGATTTTGTTTACCCGTGAGTTTTAATGATGAATTTGGAATTCGTCCATTCTTCTAGCTTGTTTTATTATTAAGAATCTTTCCTGATTGAGTTCCATTCAGTGAAAATCACTCACTCTATAATAGTGTTTTTAGTGCTAGTTGTCGATCACCTGACTATGTGAATCCAGGATTCGTCTCAACGGCGGGGCTGTGGTTTGATTTTGTTGTGGATAAACAGTCTGGGTTAGTTTCTTTGCTACTAGGTTACTTATCGTTCTCCCATTTTAATAGTGAAGAACAAAAATTATACAGTGCTTTGCATTGTGAGGACTTTCATAATCACTTTATTGCTTAGCTTGTTCTCTCCCACAACGTTTAAGTGTGCTCCGTTTATGATGGTTCTTTTATAAAACCACTAAACTTTATCGGTTATTGCTCAGTTTTTCATTAGCACAAGTCTATTTTTAGAAGCATACCGTCGTTTTTGTCTGAAAAGGGAGAACGATACACGTCTATTTTGCGACACTCATGGATGTTCGATTGTAGGCACACAGTTAATAAGGTAGGTGTTGACAACTTTAAAATTTGTTTTGCTAATAATATCTCTATATGAGGAATCTTTGTTCATAAATTTACATGGTACATGTTAAGAACTTGGTAAGGAAGTTAGCCCAACACCAAAGACGGCCATATGGTTGTTTCGAGATAAGGGCAATTCTACGAGCTTCCTATCTATGTTGCTGGTACTTTGCTATGCTTTCCAAAGGTCACAGATCTGGCGTTTGTACCGTTCTTGATTGGCTGGTCGGCTAATTGTCAGCATGGTGGATTCGTAGTTCGAAGGAACAAATGTTCCTCAAAACAACACACAGTTCGGCGGCATCTGTTATAAAGATCTGTGATTAAGATCTGAAGATTTTCAAGTGTGGCTATTTCGTGTCTCTAGGGAAACCGACTCTTAAGGCTTCATTATAACAACGAGGACGGTAGAAGGTAAATCATCAACCTGCAGTTTTGCCAACTCATCAACATACTTCTTAGATACTTGTATGGTTCAGCTTCACCGGTTGTGTATACTATACCTTAGCATAATCTCCATTCGTTTCTCCCTCGCGAAGTTGTTGTCCATGTTGGTGGTCTGCTTCGAACATGGTGATGTCGGTGGTCTGCCTCGAACATGGTAATGTCGACGAGGCTTATTCCGTAATCTCTTAATTGTTGACATCTGCGTGTGCAAGTGGTTGTCGTTACTCAAGGACACGTCCGCCCATCGTTGGGTGATCCTGCAAGAGTATGCATGCATTTTGTTGGAATCCATTCCACTGTTCTTTTCTCTTACCTGTCGTCTGTTCTTAGTGTATAACCGGCCCATCTGTGTTTCGCTGTTGATGTGTACTATCTTGGATTTTGTAGATAGGATGGCTTTCGATGATCTGAACTGCTCATTCCAGTTAGACATTGTGAGTGGTGGTTAAATTTCAAAAGACATCGTTCAAGCGCCCTATGGGTGGTGCGCAGCATTTTTGACGTGGTTGTGGTATCAGCCCACTTCTAGGCTGCAAAACAGAAGTTACACATGACTTGCTGCCAGAACTCCATGCGCGAGCCTGAGCAGTGGAGTACCCTATCGTCGAAAACAGGAAAAACAAACGATAGTATGATAAAGCATGATGCTGCTCCTGTCCGTCAAGTGTGCGGAACGTACTGGGTGTACGACAGACGCAAACGGGAATTTTTTTTTAAACATGACGCGATCGCATCCGTCATCCACGAGGGTCCTCGGATTTGTTAGTGGGTTCGTCTGCTACTTGAAGATTTAGCTCTCTTTCACGGAAGTTCTTAGATATTGGTAGAGCTGATTCTGTCTGGAGTCTTATGATAGCCTTCCTAGGGCGTTCCGCTGTAGATTGGTGGGAGTGAGCTAATCCCAGAAATGTGCAATGCCAAATTCCTAATCCCGTAGGGATTGGAGGCTTGGTAGGCTCTGGGTAGGTTTGAGGCAGCGGGTCGCTCGTAATGAACAGCATCGTTACTGTTGGTTTACCCGTTCCCTTATGTGTTAACGAGACTACTGTTGGTATAGTTGATATAGTATAAATCAAGCTTTTTTTTCTTTTTAATATAATGCAGTGATTATTATTTAGTTTTCATTGGTGAGTCTGAAGTTGTTAGTTTCTCTTTGACATGTTTTGAAGAGACTACGAAACGAAAGCTGAGATGTTTGAAGTCAGACTTTGTTCTGTAAAACATCGTAAAAGTAGTTATATCTGCTATTCGTCGTAGTAACTCTTAAGCTCGAGGAAATTAGGAATGGATTGCTGAGAGTGATTGTTTAGGCATTGCGCGAGATCGCCGATCGTATTCTGGAGCAGGTGCGCAATGTTGATCCGAACTATCCAGATCGTGTGCAAATTTTCGAACCAACTCCTCGTACTAACGAGCTAATGCAGCACAGTTCAACGTCGTCTTGGACAAGCAGTTGTTCAACGAAACTTCGCGAAAGACGTTATGAGGCCGCTCCATCAACCATGCAATATTGTATGAGTGTGAGTCTGTCGGAATAGAGTTTAAGTAATTGATAAAGTCCTTTACGGAATGTTTAGGTAGTTAGGAAGATTTAGCGTAAAATTGGCGACTATTGTTGTGAACGGAGCAAATTCTTGTGTAAATCTTAAAAAATTATACATTAGAGTAATTTCTGTGTGCTGCTTTTCAGGCTGACATTGGTAGAGATCCTTACGACTGCGATGTGCCCGATGCTATTCTCATATGTATGGATGTGCAAGTAGCAATCGAAACACAGCGATTCGGTTTTGACCCCGTTGGTGCTTGCCCGGAGACGTTACTGCGACTGAATAATTGCGGTTCGTTTTTAATTCTTACTAGTATGCCGTCTCACTGCTCACACAATCGTTCGAACAGATGCAATAAAGTCCCAGTTCGTCCTTTTCGCTTAGTGCTTTAATTGTACAGTGTGTTCTGGTCACCTATGAAATACGCGACGACGCTCTTATTTTCTAGGAAATGATAGTTCAGAGTGAGTTGATCTAGTAGAATATCACAAGGGCGATGTGTCCAGGATATGCTATTTCCTTACGAGATTGCCTTAAGTTAATGATAATGTAATTGTGGGATGTTGAAACTTCGTGGTTTTTTGTATATTGAGCAGCGATGATACGATTGGTCATAGCTTCCATCACTGGTTAGGTTTCAGGGGTTCAAGGACCTTTTTCAGTCCATGAAAATAAAACGAATTGCTGTCTTTGCTCTTGCTGTAATTGGGAAAAATCCTTGCAGAGAGTGATTTCTTTCCAGACAAGTCCGGCACTAATGTTCCGGCCCCAGAGGGATGAGGGACTTGGATGACCAGGAGCGGAATCGAAGTAGCACTATGCTCGTGATGGCCGACATCACTACCACTGTGCTATTTATCCCCTCATCCCGTTTAGTTTAATCCTACCAGATAACAGATAATACGTGGAAAGCCGAGTCAGTGTGTTGAGGACGCAATATAGTAGGTTTTTTTAGGATGTTCAGGCCTAGTCCTGTTGGAACCGTGTAGTGTGGGATTCCATACTTGTGGCGGTTGATGTAAACCGGAAAGATCCTCTTTTCGTTCAACCTTTCCCACTTTCTTAACACTTTCGTAACGGTGCTGATTACGACGGTCATTTTATCATCGATATTTCAAATATTGTTGGTGTTCCTTCCAAAATAAAGAAAGAGCTTATAATTCGTGCTGCCTTTCTTGAGTTTTTGGTGCTCTCTTTTCTTTCTGCGAAAAGATTGTTGCAGTGAAAAGGCAGTATTGCAAGGACATTGGGATAACAACGATATCGGTTGGACAAAACCTTTAATTTACTGTAATATGATTATTTTTACCGTAATGCTCGTCACTTGGGAAGGTTAACCTGACATCGAGAGGCTAGCCTTGGTAATTGAGTTACAATTACATTTACTGTTGTAAACTGTGAAGCTTCGTCTTGATGTTCATCTGAAAATAAACTTGAATGAACTGTAGGTGTTGAATCTGTAGAGGCTACGATGTCCGCTGTCTAAATTCTATTACTCTATATAAACTCTTCTTTCATTTTCATCGTTACTTGACGTTGAGACATAGAGGAGAGGAATGTTAAATCTGGCATTGGTCCACATCTCTTTCCATCGGGGATAATCCAAAGTAAAACCGTTTTTAAAGAAATAAAGTCGATGTTCATGGGCACAGTCGTGTTGTGATTACCATTTCGACTAAGCTCACTAGTGTGACATGTTCTGAGAAACGGTTCGTCTGCAATGGAGTGGGTGTCGTTTGATGGGCAGTTTTCTCATGTTGTTAATTCGGACGACGTTGACCGTCTTGACTTTTGTCGAGTTCTTAAACAAAGCTTTTTCTGCTAGCGTGCTCATCGCCACAGAGTTCTTCCAAATTTGAAAGTTCAAATGCGTTTATGGCCAAGCAATGAACAAGTGAGTTAAATAAATAATGTGTGTTGGTTGTCAGACAATTCCATAGGGCATGCATATTGTATTTTCATTATTCCAGTATCGAAGGAGTTGTTTTTGCCGTGTACCGAGGAAAGTCAATTCATTCCACGACGCCGGCTGCTATATGGCACGGTACATGGGGAGAAGCTCACCCTGTACTTTTACAACTTCATGCCATTCTTGTCAGCTTCGTTGATGAATATGGTGGCAAGGTAAAAATCCTTTATGGTGCTTTGTGGTTTTCTTTCTGGCTTTTCCCTTAACATATTTTCTGATACATCTCAAAACGTTTCCGCATATGAGGAAATGACGGTGATGATGATGATAAATGATAGCAGCACTTGTTCTGTCATCCTAATGAGAAACTATAAATAAAGTATCAAAGACTATCCCATCAGGATTTTATCGAAGTAGAAAAATGTGAAACCTAAAGGCTTATCTACTTGTGGTATCATTTCGGGAAATCCGAAAATAAAATACATGCTTTTGGCCTTCTTATTTTACGGTATTTTTCCATTGAAGTGGGGAATGTGTAATAGTTCTGGAGAGCAGTCCTAAAATGGAGTCACTTAACTGTTAGAGAATTATGCAGTCTGGTGAGAGTCAAACTGGGAAGTAATGCTATGAACGCAAATCGAGAGGAAAACTTCTTAAGCCGTCAGAGCAGTGGAAAATAAGTAGTGATCGTCGAGATGCTTCTGATTGGTGACAATCGTATTTGCAATAAAACTGTTTTAATTAGCGAACGTTTCTTCAACTGCCAACATTTTTGAATGAATTTATCTTTGAATTTATCTTTGTTATCATTTTGGTCCAAGCGCATTTCACCCAGGTTCACCAAGCGCTGCCTCACTCTTGGATCGGGATATTGGTGCCACACCTGCCTGGGAGGATAGCAGCTCTGACTGCATAGGTCTGTAGGTCACTGCGAGTCATTGTGTAGGTCAGATAAACTGAATGTTTATCTGATCTGCACAATTACACACATAGGGTACCCAATGCAGATTATTGTATAGGCCAGATATGAATGTGCATTTAATCCCCTAAATGCATTTAATAACCTCCAACGATGCTTAATGAAGCCGAATGCGAGGTGAACCCCTCGGAGATTGATCAGTTCCGAGAGCTTTATCCTTTAAGTTTCTACCACTTTGGTTTATGGAAATGAGTCCTTAAAGAATCAGATATCCACACATATGTTACTGTTATATAGAGAATTTTTTCCAATATATTTCTTGTATATCAGTTTCCTCTACATTTCCTTTAAATCTTCTTCGAAGTGTTGTTTTATCTAGAGCAACGTCATGGTATAACGCTCGAGCACGTTTGGTCCGTGAAATTGGCTTGCATAAGATGGGAATTACACACTTGTCGCCACTGGAAGTAAGAAACGAGTGCTTTGGTTCAGACTAGGTTTTTTATGCTCTATTTTTCTTTAACTGTGTTGTCCATAGCTTTTAGCATTTCCAATCACCGTCAAATAACCCATATTTGGTGTTAGTATGGCGGCATCCAGAAGAGTTAATGGATAAGGACTATCCTCCAGATGACTTGCAGGTATGCTAAAGTTCCAGCCTTCCCAATAGGACTTTTTTGGGTACGTTTTTGTTTTTGAATTGTGAAGGGTCATTTATAAGTCCCTATTCAGGTGACGGCGATCGATGCTTTGCCAAAGGGTTACTCATCAAGCCTATTTAGGTTGTATCGTCGAGATCGTAAGGACTTTTTCTTTTTGACGACAAAATAACTGCCGTGTAATGTTTGTTGATTGTAAATGCATATGAAATTCGTTCATAGAATCTGAAACATGATTCGAAAGCATACCGTTGGTTTATTTAGATAATCCACATCTGCTTGTGCACCGCTCACCGTGTCTTATACAAGACCAGTTGGAGCAAATGCGAAATATAAGGTATTTATGAGATTCATAGGGGATTATTTTATATTATTTTTACGTTTACATTCTTTTCACGCCATTATTCGAGATTTTTGTCTTAAAAAGTGAAGAACGGTGTAAAAACAAAAATAGAGTGTGACATCGAATGTTTATTTGACTGTTTAGTTGATTACTTTATTTTCATCTGACTCTTCACTTGCTTCCTTGTATGTTTACCGCCTTATCGTGGCTAGGAGTTGCTCATGAGTGTCGGACTCAGGAAGCCCAGCTAAGAGTAAACGAATACCTGGATCCACCACCATTCTGGTATCAAAGTCACATAGTGATAATTCTCCCTCTGATTCACAAGGGATGTGACTGCCTGTGGTGGTGAAGATCTGGGGCAGACTTTGGCTTGGCTGACCTCGGGACTACAGAGAACCACATTGGCTAAACCAGGAAAACTCCGGAAAACTGGGAATTATGGTGGGGCTCGCACCACCAGTGAGGGTGGGCCATCCAAGAATCCAAGTAAGTAAGTACTCTTGAATGTAACCGTTTTCATAAAGAACATGACTAGTTTAACTGCACACTGCAATCTAAGCGCTATCATTCAACTTCGGTTAAATCTATCTTCGAAATCTGAAGCGTCGAGTTTCCATCAAGTGGCTGGTTCAAAAGTGCAAAAGTGTTCGCAGTTGATTAGTACTAATAGGAATGCGGCGTACTTTCGGCCCCGTTAACCCATACGCGACGGCGCTGCATTTTTGTGGGTAGCCCAATAGAATTCGAGCAGTTTGTCGTAGATTGCGGACCTTCTTGTTTCTTGAAAATAAAAAATAATTTTCACTAACAAGAGTACTAGAGGCGTTGAGAACATGAAAACGTTTTAGAAGAGGCAAACTATGTCTTACTAGGGTCCGTCATGTAAACACATTGCCATTGCCATTTAGAAGCGTTTTGGTTTTGCAACATGTACAGCTTACGTTGAGTCTATTTCGGGATATTTACATCCACGTATCCTATACAGTAACCGTAAGATTTACTGTAAGCTTCGACGTTGATTAATCCCTGAGGGATGCGCTATGCCTTCGGTTTAACTAAGCATCATTTGAAATGATTGAATGCACATCTGGTCTTTGCAATGATTCGCGGTGCCCTACCATGTATCCAGCCAGTGCTGCTATCCTCATAGACAAGTCTCTTACCAATTCGCGGACCCCGGAGAGATGGAAGGCTGGGTAACCCTAGGGTGAGGATCAATCTCAAGTGTATTTCAGGGCGCCTCCGACACTGCACTACACGCACCGTATAATAATAATATAGTAGCCATAGCGATTAAAACCAAATAGCACTTAATTGTTGATTAAGTTACCTGATTAGAATTCGCCTATTTTACTCTTCTTTCGGATACCTATTGAATGAGTATGGATAGCGTGGCAGAAATTTCTGGAACCGAATTGAAAGGGATACTATAATGTCCGTACTACGAATAGTTTAAGCAGTGTGCATGTCTTTTCTTGACATCTCGCACAAAGCATAGGACTAATTTGCTTGGACTTGTAGAAGGGTGTAAGCTTAGGTTTCTTGCACCATAAAGAAATCGAATGTATTTGGAGTGCATATTATTTCCAAAATGGGGGGATTTCTCATCATTTTCTTTAGAACTGCTTTTTCAATAGATTCATTGTTCAGAAGACATGTCAGAGATCACCTCAATATAATGCGAGCATTCACTACACTACATGAATCCTTACTATCTGGTAATTGTGAAATGTCGGTAAGTAGAAGTTTAGTTTTTCATCACAAAGTGGAAGTGCAAAAGAGGAGAAGCGTAGAACTACTGAGATTATGTAAACTGGGGTTTTTTGGTCCGTTGTTTTTCTGACTGGATAAATGTTCTTTCTCATGGGTTCCAGTGATAACTGTGCTCATGTTTCCAAAGTGTCAACACAGAGAGAGTGCATGCTATTTAAATAGAGGTTTCTTTTAGAATTATGTCGGTTTTTTGCGTAGGTTATTTCTTTGTTTAGCATCCATAAAAGAGTGGTTTTCACCGTGGGTGGCCATGCTGGGAGGTTTAATACAAAAATAAGAAAGTAGGGAGCAAATAGTCGGGAAATCATTAGGGGGCGGACTTTTTGTTTATCTTTTGGTCTCATTCACATTAGGGTTCGCTAGTAATGGGCCGGCTAGAGGTGAACCTATGTGATTTGAGAGGATTTTACAGTTGGAACAAAACCTTTCGTCTTTCATCTAAGAGGCAGGTGCATGCAGAGTTAGACAATCTTTTGCCGTTGCATCAACTTGTTTCCTTCATTGAGAATAGCATACGGATGTCTTCGTCCACATGTTTAGATATATGTGATCTTAAATCATCTGTATACCATTAGTGCAAAATCCTTGGGTATCAAGTATATTGAAGGTACACTAAACCTGGTTCGGGGTCTCGTCTGGAAATTGCTCCACGTTTACGATCATATACCCATAGAATTCTTCCGGGAGCATAACCATTGTACGAGTTAAGCTCGATATGTTGATCGTAACTATTCTATCTCCAGAAAAAAAAATGAGCATCATTTTTTTTACCTATAAGGATCCGATGATAAGGTAGCACTGCTTAGACCGAGTGCAACGGTGTTAAAATCTGAGTTGGTTTTTTAGGTTCCTAGTTTTTGCAAATACTTTGGTGACTATCTGTATTCTGAACACATGTTAATAGTGTCGGTGGCTTCATTGAGAAACTTTGATGAAGAGGGCGAAAAAAATTATGTGCGATTCGTCGACATGACCAAGAAGAAAAGCACTGGTTGTAGTGCGCGATTAACGGTAGAGTAGGAAAGAAGTGGTATATATTGTTTATGAATAACGGTTATGAGCATTCAGCAGTGCAGAGAAGATTAATGAGAAGACGAGAAAAAAGTTCATTCTCTCCATCCTCCTATCCTCTTCAAAATATTTTCTATTTGAAAAAATATACGCCATAAGAACAGTTATCTGCTCAGGAAGCTGATTTGGAGAAGTTGCGTTCGGCCAGTAAACTAGTGCATTTTGTCGAGACTCCAGTGTTGTTCTTTCCAAAGTGGCGGCGAAATATAGCTGAAGTGCGCCATGTTCATTCATTCATTAGCGCCAGCTTTATAGGATTGTTTTGTGTAATTTTAGCAGTTTAGGTTAGAGGAGCAATGGAGCTCGATCCCAGAAAGGACAAAATTGCACCGGCACCACTTACTTCGCTGGCTGTTACTCGCCAGCGCGCAAATACTCTGAGGTTGGTCGAATGTTATTAATTCAACTGTTTTTTTAATACACCAAGTAGTACTGTTATTGCTATCATTTATTCGTTTCCTCCATTTACTTCACGCACCTACTCAGCACTTACTCGTATTCATCTTTGTATTGAAGTTTGCTCTAACAATATTAGATAAAAAGTACTGTTTACACAAGGGAGTGTAACGCTATCACCTTCACTCACCGATCGCCTGTCGTAGATCGTCGAATGATTCGAACCAGCGCTAAAAAGTCTTCCATTTCTCTCTCGCGTACAAGAGTAGCCTAGTTGAACCTGCTTGCTCTAGGGACTCATTGAGCACCATGTCTTTCTTCTAGGGGAATAATCTGACCATCGTCATGGATGGTCTTTCTGCTCTGTGTTTGGCAACTCAAGGAATCCACTCACTAGGCGCTGGTGTCCACTGGTTGTTTATACGCATTACGTGTTCTCTACACCTTTTTTCGACATTTAAGCATGTTGAACGGCGTCTTTCATTTCTGGTCGCTGAAGTAATTCGGAGCTACGGATTCTTTTACTCAATTACGTGATACGGGATGCTCCTAGAATCATTTTTTCGACTACACGTTCTAGAACGCTGAGTGATCTTTGATCCTGTCTAAGTAGCAACCAGGTTTCTGAGGTATACGTTCAGGCAGGAAGGGGGTCCAAAAAGTGGGCACTGAGGTGGGTGTTTTTTGTTTTTCCCACTACATGTCCGATGCTCTTGAAAGCATGCTAAACCTCTCGCTTCCTCCCGCCCAGCTCTGAAGCTAAGTCCTTCCTCATGTCGACTTCCCGACTTAGACGGATGTTGGAGCATTCAAAGGTGTTTATTCCGTTAGAGTGAATGGGACATGCGAAACCTACCCATACTTAGTGAACATCGTCGTTGTGAGATTTAATCGAAGACCAGTCTACCCGGAAGCGTTATCAAAGTCGGCAAGCATTCGTTCCGCTTGGCTAATGCTTAGTTTTATAAGGTCGATGTCATCACCAAAGCGATGATGGTGTAAGTCATCGACTTTCACTCTGATTTAGTCTCATTCCAATGTTCGTATGATGTTCTGGAAGCTCAGCGTAAGCTATTCTGCCAAGATGGAATCGCCTTGTCTAATCCTGTTTTCTCGTCGACGTTAATACCGTTGCAGAATGGGGTTATTTTGAATATGAAATTTTTATGTACCTCACAAAAAAACTTTATACTAGTTCCCAGGATCGACTTTCTCTTAACCTCGGCATTGGAATATGAATGTGTCGTTTTCTTTATACTAATACTTTATACTTTATACTAATTAGGGATGTTATATCTGTCCAGAACTTCCATGAATGGTTCTGCCTCATCTGAGGGGAAAGCCTTCTCTAAATCTATGAAAGTGATGCGGAGTGGTCTCTTGTATTCTTGCGATACTTCAATGAGCCTTGTTATCGTGTTTATTTGGTAAATCGTACTAAATCCTTATCGAAACCCTACTTGCTCACATGGCTGTCCTTCGTCCAGTGTTCTGCCACTCTTGTTTAGGATGACTCGAGTGAAAAGTTTGTAGGCCGCAGACAGCAAGCAGATTGGGTGATAGTTGCCGATATCGTGTAGGTTACCCTTGTTGAACAATAACATGGTCCTGCTGGTTTTCCACTGACTAGGGACATTGCATTCAGACAGGTAACGTGTGATGAGCCGAGCCAATGTGTTTACGAGGACTGGCGGAAGGTTCTTCAAGTGTTCTGGTCTTATCCTGTCCGGATTTGGTGCTGTTCGATTTTTCACCGACGAAATGGCATGTCGGATTTCGGAAGGGAGAACCGGTGGTGCAATATATCCATTCTTCTTGAATTGCGAGTTACCATGGATGGTCTTGGTCACCATGAGAAACTCAGAGTGCCGCTCATCCTGTTCGTTCCATTCTAGTCCGTGGGTCCCAATGTAACCTTCTTCAGACGTTCTTCTTGGTTCAATTTTAGCGTTAAAACCTGTAATGACCTCGAGTGTATTTTCTTTGTGGAACATCTCCAAGTCTATGTAAAACATTTCGACTTGGTCTTCGTTATAGTTTGAGGTTAGTGCGTAGACGACGGTGATTCTCGAAGACGGTGTTAATCCAAATCTCTTCATTCGTCAACGTTCGATTGGGGTTGTTAGTTGTTCTAATGAATCGATGTTCATGGCCAAGCTCGTGTTGACGAGAACGCAGCCGTCAGCAAATCCTCCACTGTGGCATGTTCCGAGGAACAATTTTTTACTGTGTCATAGACGACGTTGAATGGGTGGCATGTTCTCGTCTCAGCCCATGCGATGACGTCGTACCTCATCCTTCTAGCCTGCATGATCAAGTCTTCTATCGAGGACACATGCAAATGTGCATGCATTGTAGGCACAGGTCGTTTCTTTAGTACTTTGCGATTTAGGCAGTCTGGAATGGCTCTGAGATTTTAGTAACCACTTCGTACTTGTCCTACCCAATGCTGACGAATCGGAGGCTCTTTCGAGGTCAGGGAAATGAGGCCCGTTTATTTTGCTGTGTTTAGCTTTTTGATTCCCGTGTGTAGCTTGGCGAGCTCTGAACGTGTGAGGCGGGTATACTCAATGGTAGCTTGCCGTTCTCCCCTAGAGTAGACAGTGAGCTTATTTCTTGGAGGCGGCTAAAACGGCTTCCCATATACCTCGTTGTTACTTGATTGCAGTCTTTTCACTGAATTGGCTCGTAACATACAATCCGAATAAACGAGACCACACCAGCGCACCCATCCACAGAAGGTATGCCTCAAATCGGTTCGCTAGAAACAGAGAGTCCATCCTCTGAATCCACTTGCATGTCAGAGAAGTATTAGGTGGCTTCTGGTCTGCGATAGACCCTTGTACGTCACCTGGACACGCTACGTTGCCGCGCAACTAGCCTGCAAATTATCCCTTTGTGAATGAGGTCCCTGGGTGGTAACGCTCTTTAGCTAATACAGGAACAATGTTCATTGTTATCGAGGATTTAAAAAAAAGCACTTGGATTTTTACACTTCTATGTGTCACTCGTTTGAACAGGATTTTTAGCTTTTCACTTTTAGCGTGACTCCATCTGCTCCTGCGCCGTTTCGAATACGATCCGACGTTGATGATGATGATCCGTGTCAGGTTTGTATAATTTGGCCAACTTCTAGAGTAAATGTTGCTTATTTTCATAGCTAATCGCAAATTGGCTGTTTCGGTTCTGCCTTCCCTTCCTCTGCTTATTGATTCCTTAACTGAAAATTTACACACTTGTGAATGTTGGGGATTAGAAGTTCCTTTTTAAGGGAGCTTAGAATTGTTTGGTATTCATGTTTTTATCTCTTGCTATGGATAGGTTCTTGGTGTTGCACCTTTTATTGTTTCTAGCAAATTTGCACCGTACTTATAGAAACACTTATCGTTCGTGTTTGCACATTTTATATTCATTTCAGGCAAAGATTCTATATCTTCTGATGGCTGATTACGTTTCCTATTTATCGCTTCTTGGTTTGCAACTGCTCAAAGTGACAAATGTTGAGCGGAGGTCGGTTTCTGATGATTCTAACGTGTTTTCATTTGTAAGGTTAAGATTATTGGACGCATTTGCTTTGCGATAGTGAGAAAGTGTTGTCGCAAACATTCAAGTTCGACGCTGATTAACTGGAACTTGCACCCGTGAAGAAAGTAACTGTCTAGCAGCTATCTTTCATAAGAAGTTTTTCACTCATTAGAGCAGTAATAGACATTGAAAAAGTCGATGCATCCATCATATTTCTTAAAATGTGCTCGTTTGATCATACGGTATGATCGGTACGTTAGTGGCGGAGCAAATTTCATTTGGGTCTAGGTGAATAGTTTATTGCTTCATCTAAATAAGTTGCGGATTTTTGGACATTATTCTAGAAGGCTGAAGAAAGCTGCAGAATAGGAGAATCGTGAGGTTTGGTTCAGAAAAGTCTTGGCTATGGTTTTCTGAATGTTTTGTTTAGAAGCGAAGAACGTCACATGTATACGACAAATTATCCACAGGGATGTAAACATGCACCGTTTGTAGTAATGTGCAAGGCAATGGAAGGTGAGGATTTTTACTATTTGAAGAATAAAATTATTCGATAAGAAATAGTGGCATGAAGATTTCAAAAACGACCAGAGCGCTAGAAACTCTTCTTCGATCATAGTTAACGCTCTCTCTGCACTGGCTTACTCTATTTCTTACAGTCTAATGTGCCCACTGATATCAACAAGAACTCCTGGTTGTCGTTCAATTTGTTTATGAGTTTTCTCTGAATATTTGCTCTTAATTGCTTTATTTCGTCGTGTTTAATGTCAAGTACCTTGCCTTTTTTGAATGCTCAAAACTTAAGGAAACAGAAACCTTGTCGAGTTCCTCGTTGTTTAATTGCATTAATCGGGTTGTATGAGACGACTAGGCGAATTTTACTTGTTTTTAGAATTAAATAGGTTTCTGCATGATCTCCTTATTTTCTTAGAAGGTCGTTATTCAATCACCATCATTTTTAATGATTTGCTTTGATATCAAAGTGTTGCAGAATGCTTTTTACAGGTGGTATAGTGCTGGTAACACTGTCATTTAAGCGACCATACTTCATGTTTAAAATCTTCATATGGCGCTCGGCATGCAAAACGATGAGCTGTGTACGTTCATTGATTTCACAGTTTTAGTGGAGTGAAACAGAACTTAAATGCATAGGATGTGTTAATAATGTTTTCACTTAACGTCTTTTCTTTCTGTCTTGATAATTAAAGTAGTTAGAGAGTTGAGCGCTTGGAAGACTTTAAGAAAAGCCTCTGCTCTACCGCACTAAGGACGTGTGCGATTCATCTGAGACGTAGTTTTCAGTTTATATTTGTTGAAAACTGAAATTTTCCAAGAATCCGATTTGTGGAATTTGAATTATTAAGAATTTGATGTAAGCACAGCAGACGGGCGCGTAGATGACATGTTGAAAGAGATTGCTGGGCTCCAGAAAGTCACAATTTTATCTTGATAGGTTCAGAAAACTTACAGCTTTTTGACAAAACCTCGTTGGTTCTAGTATTTTATCTCACTTAATAAAATTCTTTATAAGCGAACGTATTTGGTCAAATTTGGGTAGGTGCGAATATTTTTGATTGCATCTGGTTGAAAATTAACTAATTGTCTTATGTGTAATAGAAAAAAAAATGATATTGGAGCACCTTTTACATTTTGCCTAACTTTTAAAAAATAACATAATTGTGTTGAGTTGGTTTTTTTCGAAATAATTGATGATGATACAACCACAATGATGCTGAGATACTTGCACAACTCCGGACCGCAGATGTATGCGGTGAGAAACGCACGCGGTATTATCCTTTCTGGGGCTAACGCGTTCACTGCCACACCATTCGGGTCCTTAGTTTCGCCTGTCTCTCAGCTAAAAAAGTTGAAGATGAGTTCAGTCTTGTCTCGAATTCTAAGACAAGAATTAAAAACCAAGAATTTTCAGATAGTTAAAGACTTGCACTTAATGTCTTGGATGAAGACTATTGTTCAGGAAGAATCGTGTGCAGATTCAGTGCAACACATTCGTGAATTGGAACATTTCAAGGATGTCATCGTCACAGAGTGTCATCTGCATTCCTTCACCTACGACTTTCATCTGAGAATGCTGAGTAAATATTTAGTTGGTAAGGATAAGGTGAGTAAGCACTATTTTAGTTGCAGTTTTTGAAAATCATCATGCGACTCAGAATCAGTGGCTCTTCCTCATTGGAAGGCAGACGATACTGCCGAAACGTTAGCTTCGGTTGTGTTGTGTGTGTGTTGTGTATGTGTGTACGTGTGTGTATGACTGTATGTGTGTCTATGTGTGTACGTGTGTGTGTGTGTGTGTGTGTGTGTGTGTGTGTGTGTGTACGTGTGTGTATGAGTGTATGTGTGTTCGTGTGTGTATGACTGTATGTGTGTACGTGTGTGCATGAGTGTATGTGTGTGTATGTGTGTACGTGTGTGTGTGTATACATGTGTGTATGTGTGTGTATGACTGTATGTGTGTATGTGTGTACGTGTGTGTGTGTGTTATTGTATGGAAGTAAATGCATGCTGTTTAGCAACCTCGCGATTGCTGAGGGAGAGAACGACGAATTTATAATCCAGTGCCGAGGTTAATAGATAGTCGATCCTGGAAATTATTAGGTACTTCTTTGACTCCCTTCGTAATTTCAAAAAGTACAGGTTCTCTTCTCACCTGGCTACAATACGCGTGCCTTTTTGGTTGATTTTCTTGAATACTACGGTTGCCGACCACCAAACGCCAGGAATTGCGTTTATGAGGGTGGGTATCTTTGTGTTGCTTATAGCCAAGAATAGTCAATCACAAATATGGAAACTAAAGTTTTAACAGAATTAGGAGGTTCACATTGTCGTATGGCCATCAGTTTCGTTCCATGTGGTCAGGTGCAGCGCAGTGCTTAGAAGCGCTCCGTGAATACACGCTTTGTCGTTGGTTCTATGCCAGAACAACTCATTATAAGCAAGCCCTTCATTCTTCTGGAGTGGGCAGATTGGTGCCAGATTCGTTTGGAAGAATAAGAGCAACGGCGTAATATGTGCTGATTACTAGCTCCCGGAACTCAATGTTTAGGCCAGATGTGCATTTAATCGAGAGTACAACGTTTAATGGAGTCAAATGCAGTAGGGATTACTGAAGGATAGGTGAACGCTAAGCGCTTTATCCCTTTTATCCTTAAACTTTTCCTGGTATGGCTGACTTAGTGGTCATTGAATCATGCGATGTAATGGTGTACCATAGCGGTAAACCTCAAAATATCGCAAAGCGGTACTATTTGTTCTTTTTTTCTTACTACTACTTTGTTATTCGTCAAAGGTCTTTGTTTATACGTTTTTGTTCCAGTCGTTACTTGTGAAAAAGGCAATTCAACAGGCTTTAGGAGTTTCCGCAATTTGTAACAACTTTACGTTGGTATTATTTCATAGGCGAAATTGTATATTACAGAGCGGTGTACGTACAATCTTCAACACTGCGTTCGAGGGAGTGACGTATGGGATCATTTCCTCAGTTGTGACAAGTCGTATGGATGGACAGTGTTGAAGTTGAAGGTGAGCTTTGAGACGAAAATTATTGCATATTTACTTGATACTTGAACGGCCCGTCCACACTGGTTATGTGGGCCCTACCACAAACACCATTTTTCGGAGATTTGCTGGTTAAGCGACTGTGGTTCCTAAGAATCACGAGGTCATCCTGACCAAAGTCTGCTCCAGGTCTTCACCACCACGGGTAGTCGCAGCGCTTGTGGATCAAAGTGAGATTTGCCACCATGCGACGTTGATACCAGGACGGTGGTGGATTTAGGTATTAATTTAATCTTAGCCAGGCTTCCTCATGGAAGCGCCGGGCTCGTTCTCAGCCTAGGAGATCCTACCGGAGGACGAATCCCCCGCCGCTGTACATTGCAGTCCGACACCCAGGAACACCTCCTAGCAGCGATGAGGCGGTAAACCATTGGGAGCATAGATTGAAAAAATTGTTGCATAGGATCTCAGATTATCATTCTGAGTATTATTCCCATGGGCTTTTTGGAGGTAGCAACACTCAGTCTTTTATTTCGTTGCCTTTTTTTCCTCTCGGTTGAAGCAGAAGTTTTATTTGGAATAAGCGCTAGCACGCTGTTTCATTTCGAACCGTTTTCAATACTTACATATTTACTTTAAAATGTCGCGTTTCTTCTCACAGTACCAAAATAAAAACATTATCATAGATCCCTTAAAGAAAAATGGGTAGCCTAGTGATTTTATCCATACACCGTTTGTTGTCTACATGCTGGTGTGTGTGTGGGTTCAGCGTATAGTTAATGTGTCAACAAGAAGCTCAACTCCTAAATATATTCCTACAGCTCAATGAAATGTAAGCAATGTGGTTAACTCATCTGGAAATCGTGTTTAAAATAATTTAGTAAAGTTACCTTTACGCTCCCTATGGGTTAACCGCCCCGTGACTGGGTGGGTGCTCCTGGGTGCGATGTACA
The DNA here is from genome assembly GCA_900624975.1 of Angiostrongylus costaricensis. Lineage (NCBI taxonomy): Eukaryota > Metazoa > Nematoda > Chromadorea > Rhabditida > Metastrongylidae > Angiostrongylus > Angiostrongylus costaricensis. Next base: position 4,673 of record UYYA01004182.1, on the reverse strand, counting down.
GCGGGGCGATTCATCCCCGGCAGTCTCCTGTGCTGAGATTTCCACCAGGAAGCCTAGCCAAGAGTAAACCAATACCAGGAACCACCACCGTTCTGGTATCAAAGTCGTATGGTGGCAAATCTCTCTCTAATCCACGAAGGCGGCTACTGCCTGTGGTGATGACGATTTGGGGCAGACTTTGGCCAGGCTGACCATGGGACTCCAGGGAACGACACTAGCGAAGCCAGAAAAACTCCGAAAAAGTGGGAATTTTGCTGGGTCCTGCACAAGCAGTGATGAAATGCCATTCAAATATCAAGTAATCTTTACACTAATGAAATTCGATGGAAAGATCTTCACAAAGAGGTCGGATTTTTCCCAGTTCTTTCGATAAATATTATATAACTGCTAGCACTTTCCTTTCAGAATAGTGAAGAGTCTACGGAACAACGTCGCGATGATTTCATGTTAGTGTCGAGTGAACTGAAAGGCTCAAATGATGGCGTATGTGTTTTAGTTGCCTTGTGTTTTATATCCTGTGCAAGTGGAGAAGTTTAAAGCAGACTGTACCATATGAAAGAAGTTGCTTTGCTAAAGTTTTCAGAATTTACGGTAGTAAAGTATTTTTAGTTAAGTACCTGTTGAATGTTTTATACTAGGTTGATTTTTGAGTTTAGAACTGGTTACCTGCATAGTTGATATCACGACCAGTCTTTTCAAAGCGTACAGATCCCATGATGCCGTGATTTACATTCGTTTCTTCCTTCTTTTAGCAAGAGGTGTCCATAAAGGTCGCGTGTTTTGTGTTCTTTTGGTTTTTGCTTTTCCATGTAGAAATCGCGACCATGGTTTCCTCACTTGCTGTGAAGCAATTATAGATCAAATAATCACATATATAAGTAAATTGGGCGCTGGTTCTTCTCGGGTAACTTTCTTGGGAGATAACCAGATCCTCCACATTTCTGGAGTTTTTTTTCTTTCTTTGTTGTTCAACGATACTAGATGGGTGTCAAGGTAGTGTTTAGTTGGTTGCCTTATGCAATAATCCATATTTTTTTCGCCTGTTCCTAAAAATTATACCGAGTATTTTTCGTTTTTTTTTCTTTTTCAGTTTGTCCAATGCAGATAATTTTCGTTTATGTACAGACAAAAGAGCTTTTTCGTGTGGTGTTGCGTGACAATCGGCATGATCGATCTGAACTACACTTGGTGTTTTACCTCATCGCAGTAGCCACCGAAATTAGTAAGCACTATTAGATTTCTTTTAGCCTCTCTAGTGATGTCTTCCATTCGCTGTTTGCTGTTAATTATTATTTTTCTTTTCCTTACATGCTGATCTTCTACTGATGTTGAGTTGGTGTTTGCCAGAACAACTAGTCGTCATTAAGTTTTGTACCAATCTTTAGTTTCCTTACAACACTAATTTCTAAACGAGATATTTTATTCTTAATATGTTGTCGACACTGTGTTCTATATATGGCTCACAGTCGTTACTGATGTAGTTTGGAAATAAAGAAAAACTTGGAAAGCAGCAGAGGAGAAGACAAACAGAAGGTGTGGGAAAGAAAAGAGAAAAACATTGTTGCCTAGGTTAAAAATATTGTAAAAGTTTTCAGTTTTATGCAAAGACTGAGAAAAGTGTAGAGTGACTTGTCGACTAGCGAAAATTTAAGCACTACCCTCTATCATGGTTTTTTTTTTCAACAATCCCAATTTTTCAGGATCTTTTGAGATCGTATAGAATTGGGCAGAAGTGTGTCAAATTCTTAGACAGTTATTTTTTGTATTGAGACTATCCGATCTTGTAATCTACGAAATCCCACTAAGAATAGCCCGTGGAAAGTAATGAGATGTTTCAGAATCGAACGATTTTTATCCTAGAGTCACCTCTGGAAGAAGAGCGACATCGCGAGGACTCCAGACAGAGCGAAGTCGGAGAGTTCAAAAATTTCGAAAAGAAGGAGCCAGCGGACAGGGACAACACAGAGGAGGTGGATGCGATGATCAAACGGATTATGTACGTAGAGTAATGTTGCCGCTTCTCGTTTAGATCTAGTCGTTTATAATTAAAAGATAAAAGTTCTGCTTTGATCGCTTCTTCATCGCCTCGTAGAGGTGATCGAGCGCATATCTGTTTTACACAATCACATATAGATATTATTGCCTCAAAGTATCAAGTCAGTGCTGCCATTCACCCAGGCAAAGTCTGGTACCAATTTGTGGATCTCGGAAGGGTTGGGAGGGTTAGTGAGCTGACTCGTCGAATGGGGCTAACGATCCTGTAAGTGTTGCAGACCACCCACTAACCAATGCGATACACACGCGCTGTTTTTTGTTATGTCTGTGTGTTGCAACTGTTATCTATTTCAATGCCATTTATTGGTCATTTGGTCACAATTCCGCTACTCGTTGATGTCGGTGGTCCTACTCCTTCCTTTTTCTGCAGTCTATCGAATTGTTATCGATTAAGAAGTGGAAAGCACTTCGTATTCTTTTCTGTTATAGAACGTCGCGATTTATTGCATAGACCAAATCCTCTTCCTACTGGTCCAGCAAGTTGACTGTCGATAAATTAATGTGGGATTTTACCCGTGCAGTTCAGAGGCGTTTGTAACCTTAAATATCATTCTCATCTTTTATTTCTTTACGATACATTAGATCAGTTCGGGCATTAACTGGGGATCACAAAATATTCTTAGAAGAGGTTTTTGTTACTTAGTATCCGAACATAGCACTTGAAGCAAAACTGGAGTTAGAACTAACAGGATAAAACTATTCCTTTTAAGGAACTACTGAGCAAAACTTTCATTTCTGTGACACTTCCATTGTCTCTAATTCTCTTTTTGAGCATTTTTATGTTTGACTGAACAAGAGTACTTTATCGTTCATAGAAAGAAGTACCTAACAATAGATCTGTGATTTTTTTAGAGATGGTGACTTGCCATCGGTGGTCGATGGAAACTTTCCGACTCCAGTTCGACGAAGATTTTCAAGCGGTGGCCATCTGCGCACTTCGCCAACATTGCCACCGCTCAACAAAACGCTTAACATAGGTAGTCGCTTGAGTTAAATAAAACTTTGTAGGATGAACGAATTTTAGAACACTTGGAAAATAGTAAATTTCTTTAGATTGTTCAGCTTACAGGAGGTTGTTATACAACTTTTATTCGGCTACTGTTTCCGACTCGATAAAACGACAATGACGCCACATGGAGAAGACGAACAACATTAGGCCGTCGACTTGGATCATTGGCAGTGTGGAAGACGAATACGTCGAAATGTTAGCCGAATAAAAGTTGTATAACAACCTGGTGTAAGCTGACAATCCAAAGAAATTTACTGACTATTCACGCTGAGGGTAAGTGAAAGTTGGTTTAATCGCTTTGCGTGTATTGTTCTAGTGTCGGATGCAGAGTCAATCTTGATATCACCGCGATGTACAGCGGGATTCATGAAAGGAGCGGAGTCCGATGGAGACGTACATAGGGTGGCCATTCAAGGAAATGCTCCAAGGCGGCACCGTAAACCTGCTTGTAATGAAGGTTTCTTGTGTAACTGTTTATCATTTCCTTCTTTAATGTTACGAATATTTGATACCATTACAACAACGCCTTTTTGATTATATACCAATTACTTGAGCAATTGAATAAAGTCGCAGTCTATCTATTTTCATACTTTTTTAAGGGAGCGGCTAGCGCCCCAGTAATGATGCCCATCATTACCAGCACGGTGCTGATTTGAACCCATTGCGTGTTCACCTAGCCTCCTCATTCTTCTGAGGTCGGGAAATTGGCACTAGACTTGACTAGGAACAGTTCATTCTCTCCAGTTCAAGCGGTAACGCTCTATAAATATCAGGGGACTCCATGGAAAGTTGACTCGACCAGCACTGAACGACATTCGTAAAAAAGAAGGCGACTGTCCACCAGCATCAGCCGAACACATGGGAAGAGGTCGAAGAACTTCGTCGATAGCGGATGCTAGGAAAGAATAGAATCCAATAAGTACTGGATGGGCGTCAGGACGGGTTGTATAAAATAAAAGAATAATAAAACACATCTTGTTAACATCCCCTCTTTCAGTCATTCCGTCGTCATCCTTACATAACGTTACCTCAACTTTTTAAGCCTACATTATGGCATGAGTACCGGTTAGTATTTGACATTGATTCAAGTGTTATAGATGGAACAATTCCCGGCGAGCAAGTTACATACGTGCATTTTCTGAGTGCTCGTCAGAGATCACTGCAGAAGGTTCGTTACTATATTCATTCTGTTTATTTCAATTATGTTGCATCTTGGAAGGACGTGGAGTGGTTAGGAGTGCTCTGTAACACATAGGTTCGATCCCGCGCTCCAGGCTCACCGTGGTCGAAATAGCCGCACTGACTCGATACATCGATAGGCCACCGCTAGTTGTTGTATTGACCAGATATGCATTCAGTCGCCTCTAACGATGTCTGATAAAGTCAATTGTACGGCGCATCTTTCAGCGATTGATCAGCGCCAAGAGCTTTATCCTTAAAAACTCGAAAGACCGACTTTCTATAAACCTCGGCATAGATAGTTGATATATTTATTTATGTGATCTTATAAACTGATCTTCTTAAGCTGACGCGAGGTTGGTACAGATCTTCGTTGTCGTTGTCGTTGTCGTTGTTTTTGATGTTATTGAACGATGGCTGACGTTTCCCC